>JAZHYW010058168.1:0-15639 GCA_037355805.1 Ixodes ricinus
CTGTTATGCGGCTAAACCAATGACGCGCAGTGAATGCGGCACGATTCTGCACTTCTTTGCTTATGCGTGACTGGCTTAGCCGGGGATGGCACTTACCCACAAAGACAACGAGCGCCGCGATGGTGTATTTTTGGCGCCGCTCAACTGGTTCCGTCAGACATCGTGTGAAATGAACTATAGAAATATAATACGTTTTTTTAAATCATGTTCCGCCGTTAATTCCAGTTTTATTTTTGAACAAGAAGGATGCAGCTTTTAATCGGTGTTTTTCCGACGTGCAAAAAATAGTTACCACATTTTTACCAGGTTTACCTATGTCCGAACATACCGATAGATCAGATATACGTAGTTGTCAAAATATTTCTTTAATAAACATTTGTAGCTTGTTGATGGTTTTCGGAATTCAAATGTACCCTTCGCCCCGGGGACGGTTTCGTGTTCGGTCTTGGGTATGCTAAAATACGAACAAAGAAACCGGAGTGACTCTGTATACCGAGTTATAAATTTTCTTGAGCTGCAAGTTTGCGGGCCCCGCCAATCGATTCTTTGATAATGCGAGTTACATAGTTGTTTTCTCTTTCTTTCTCTCTTCTCTCTCTCTCAAAGATGGAATTATGCGACGGACTTGTATTGCCACATATCTGGGGTATCAAATCACATACGTCACAAGATAAAAAAAGAAAAGAAAACAGTTTGTTTCCGATCGTCATGTGCCCAGCTTAATTCACTTCTTCGTAACAAAAATTAAAAAAAAAGAGTATAGACGACGCAAACCAAGTGTTTGTATCGCAGAGGCTTTCATTTTGAAATTAAGAATAATAAAACAGGCGAATTGCAATGTACTTATACCTCAAGTTTCCACTATACCATCCTCTGTTACACATAACCGCACTAGTCACTGACAGACTTCAGAAAGGTAGGGCTCGGCAAACCCACGGGCACCATAAGATGTATCCGCGGCCAATGAGATTGCGGTTTCATCCTATAAGAACGCCGTAAAACCAATTACGGAGCAGGAATCGTGAACATATGAAGCCACACCCTGAGCGTTTTTAAGCTGTTAGTGACTAATGCCACCCTTCAGTGCCATGTGATTAACAAACAAACAAACAACCCACCATACAAACAAATAAATAACCAAACAAACACACACAAAAAAAACCAACCAACAAACAAACACACAAACAAACAAACAAGCAAGCAAGTAAAGAAACAAACGAACAAACAAACAAACAAACAAACAAACAAACAAACAAAAACCTTCATTCTGGCGGCAGCAGTGACGAGCGACGGTCCACGCAATCCCCATGCCAGACGTGTATTCCTGTGTTGTTTTGAAAGGAATCAGACAAAAACCTTCCTTCTCGTCAAAACGCCGCGACTGGGGCCGTACCAAAAGTGTCGAGAAAGGTTTGAAGGTCAGTTTTCGCGTGCTCGGTTCGTCCGAGAATCTGGATATGTGCCGTGAAAAGGGAAAAGTAGACGCCGTCGGACAACGATTGCTTGGGCGGGAAGCACTTTGGGTTGAATTCACGGATACTTGTGGTCATCAGATTTATTTGTTTTGTTCCAACATGAACGCCAGAAAACCGTCAAGTTGTGCGGACCACCAGCGGACTACGTTCAGTGCGTCTTCAAGTTCGAACGGCCGCCTGATCGTTCAAACTGTCGTCTGCTCTTTCAAACGTTTCTGCTTGTCGTCTGCTCTCTTAGACGACGCCGGCCCGTAGACCAAAAGTTGGCCCGGTCCTTCCGATTAGAAGTAAGAGCAGGCCTCAAAAGACTTAAATTTGAAGGTTGGTAAGCAGGCTCGTCGTAAACAGTAGATACAAGGAGATGTTGATTATTGTTACCAGCGGCAATCACCGACATGTTATGCCTGATTCACTTGGTCCGATTCTGCTTGCGATTTTCAGTATCGACGTCGACCATCTCAGCTACAGTTCACGCTTTTGCAGCCCGAGCGACGTCGCGACTGAAAATTGCGAGCGAAATCTCATCAGGTGAATCAGGCTTTAGCGTACATTCTGCGGCGTCCACGCGGAATGAATCGCCGCATGTCAGATTATTCACGCGAAGTTTTGCGGTGTAACGAGCCTCGTTAATTTCGCTGACGCCGCTCATGTAGTCAGACATTGCCAGGAAGACGTAGAATCAACAATTCGAATGCGATAAAGGGCAAGGGGACTCACACTGACGCCGACAACATCGGATTTCAATGGTTTGTTTATGGGCGATGGCGAGCTTGTTGCCCACACCCCATCGCGCATGCGCGGCGCCGGTGGCGTCCGCTAGGGGCGCTCCAGGCGCTCCGGTTTGTTTGTAACATGAGTTGTGTATTCTGTGTTTGTACGTCATTCCAGTTTTCCTTTGAGCGCCTGGTGGCGTACAAGCGGAAGCTGCAGTGTTGAATCGGCCGTGAAGTGTTACTTTCGGCCAAGCGGACTATCTGGATTTCATTCAACGAGGTGAAGTGTGCAGAACCTCCCATGGTACCAGACTCAAGTGACCACTGAGCAAGAAATCCTGCCACAAAAGCCGCACCAACGTGAGCCGCATTATTCTGGCGGCAGCAGAGACAAGCGAGAGTCCACGCAATAATCTGTCCTTCTACGTCATTCCAGGTTGGTTACCTTTACTATCATACCCAGGCCTCTATATCAATGTCGCTGCTGTTGCTTGTTGTGCCTGCTATCCTGTCTATGTACACATTCAAAGATGACCAATACGTTGCGCTTGCCAGAAGGAAGTCCTCAATGATGAGCAGTCAGTTATGTGTAGTGAATGCAGTTACATGTATCATCGCGCTTGTTGTGAGGGAGCCTCTGAAACAACATTAAAACAATGGGCGAGACCTACCGTAACGTGTTGAAATGCCCCACTTGTCGACACTCAAAGTTGAAAGATGGTGCGACCAACAAACCAAAACCCGATATCGATGTATGGATCGTGCTGGCTGCCATGAACAGCAAATTAGACGGACTCTTGAATCTCAGAGGAACTGTTGGATGCGTCAAAACACCAATTAACATGATGTTGGCAAAATATGATGAACTATTACAAAAGTGCCAAGGAACAGAGGGAAAAGATTAAATAACTGAAAAGTAAAGTGGCAGTACTCGAGGCAAAAGATAATGATGAGGAGGTTTTAGGAGGCTCAGGATTGAACTTCAGGACCTCGAATGAAGAAACCGAAAGCCTAAGCTTGAATTTCAGGGTATAGCAGAGACAAAAGACGAGGATCTAATGAGCATAATCCACGAAATAGCGCTAAGCGTGGAACTGCCTGAGTTAGCTGAAACCGAAATAACAGCCATTTACCGACTGCCCTAAAAACCAAATAAAACCCCTGGCATTATTGTCCGCTTTGCTTCCCAAACAAGGGACGCATGGGTGGACAGGAGGGGAAAGTTAGGAAACACCGGAAAGAAGTATTTTATCAATGAAAACCTGACGATACAAAATCGTGAACTGTTAGCTATGGCAAAGGATTGACGAAGGGAAGAGTTTTCATGTACGTATGACACAATGGGAAAGTCTTTATCAGGCGCAAAAATGATGATGACATCTATGTGATAAGAAGCGAAGATGATCTGCAAGCGATCAATTCGTAGTTCAAAGTCTAAATCAGCTGCATACTAGGACTTTCGCAATTCAGGAAAGGCTCACCGTACGCATTCCCTACTGATTTTTTACCGCATTTTAAAAGCAGTTTTGAGTCTTCACTGAAAGTGTTTCACTTAAATGTAAGGTCTGCTAAAAATAAAGCAATGGATTTCAAGTGTCTTTTTTTGCCAGTTTTCAATTAAATTCAATGTAATTATGTTCACCAAGACATGGTATTTTGAGGAAGACGATGTTTTTAGTTTGCCATCTTACAACCAGTATTGTTTAAATCGTATTTCTAATCGTGGTAAAGGTGTATGTTTTTTGATTGAAGAAATCATTAAAACCGAATTATGAACGAATTTTTGTACTATGCCAAAAGATTATGAAGTTTTATCCCTGGAAGCAGATTATATGCTTATCTTAGTGGTTTACCGCTGACCGGATGGCAATATTAGCAACTTTCTTGCATGTTTCGAGGGCTCTTGGGATTGGAAATTGATAGTAATTTGAATGTAATCACTGAAGTAGATTTGAATATCAATACGATACTTGATAATACGCCTATAAATGAATTTGAAGTATTACTTTCAACGTAGGGATATGCTAACATAATAACTCTACCAATAATAATTACAGTACACACAGAAAGGTTTATTGGCCTTTTTATTACATTGATCAGACACGTCTGAGAGGTTGGATACTTACTACACATATAAGCGACAATCTCCCTATATCCCTATATGCATAAAAGATGGTCTTTGTCACAAAAAGAACACGGAGTCATTTAGACGCTTTCAACATATCACCCTAGATAATGTAGACATGTTTGGAAATATAATTGAAAATGGCAACTAAAACAATCTTTATCATCGAAACAAACCCTGGAGCATTCTTAGAAAGGTTTAAACACCTTAAAATAAACAACTTTCCTTACAAAAACAACAACAACAAAAAGGTCAGGCAGATTTGGTAAACCATTGATTACCACAAATTTTTATGACAAATGATTGAAAAAAAAACAAGTTATTTTAAAGATTTAACAAATCACAAAATCAAGATGATCGGAAAACGTTTAATTCTTATCGCAACCAGTTAACGAAGGAACTTCGAATTGCTAGGGAACGAGATTATCACAACAGTCTTAAATCTTCAGTTGGATCCATTGATGGTATCTGGAAGAAAGTTAATTCAGTTAGACTAATTTATCAGAAACACTACACAGCAGGGGTGCACAACTCAAAAATGACGCGGGCCAAAAATTGTTTATTGGAAACTGCGCGGGCCGCACCTAGTGTGACACGTTACACCTTTTTGCTGCAGACAGGTTTTCAATATCCGGCACCATCGCACTGGTGGCCATCTTCAGCACATCTCGCAGTGTCATGTCCGTCATAGAAGATCGAAGACGGTTCTTGTTGAGGGTCATCAGTGAGAACGTCTGCTCACAGACATACGTGCTCCCAAAAAGTGATGCAAGCTTCAATGCGTGGTCCACAAGGTTTCCGTACTTGCTCCTGTCAAGGCTTCTGTAGAAGTCAAGCAGCTGAGACTCACGATGCATACTCTTCAGTTCTGGCGAGCATTGGAGGTCGATGAGTTCTAACTGCAGCGTCGGACCTGTGTCTTCCGGTGCGACAGAAAACGGACCGTGCAACAAATCGTAGTTAATCTTCTCACTTTTGAATGCCTTGAATCTTTGCTGGAACTCGGAGAGCAGGTACTCAACCTGTGGAGCGTACGTTGCAGCTACCGTCTTCCGATTTTCGCCGGTGGGAAAAAGCTTCTGGCAGGTTGGAAAGTGAACTATGCTTCCACTCCCAAGCTGCAATTCGAAGAGGCGCAGCTTTCCTTGGAACGCGAAGATCGCGCTCACCATGTCCGAAATGAGATGGTCTTTTCCTTGGAGAGCTATGTTAAGCGTGTTTAGATGGCTTGAAATATCGGTGAGGAATGCCAGATCCCACGACCATTGTTCTTCCTCAAGCTCTGGTATGTGTTTCCCTTCCTCTCGCAAGAAAGCTATGATGTCGGCCTTCAGCGCGACTCAGAACATTCCCACGGCTTAGCCAGCGAACTTCAGTGTGATACGGGATGTCCATGTGCTCACTCTCCATTTCTTTCAGGTACTCTTGAAATTTCCTGTGCTTCAATCCCCGAGCACGTATGAAGTTGACAACCGAAGTCACGACCTTCATCACATGGTCAAACTTCATCACTTTGGCACAGAGTGCTTCCTGGTGAAGCACACAGTGATATTCCTTCAGTTCTACACCACTGAACGCTTTAAGTAAGGCAACGGCTCCGTTTCTCTTTCCCATCATGGCTGGGGCTCCATCGGTGCAGACACCTGCGAGTTTTTCCCATGATAGCTTGAACTTCTCGATGACGTCTTTGACCTCCTTGCCGATCTCTTCTCCCGTAGTCCGTCCGTGCATTGAGCAAAGCTCTGCCAGCTCCTGAGTCACTTCGAAGTTTTCGTTCACACCACGGATGAAGACAAGCAGCTGTGCTGTGTCTTTGATGTCTGTGCTCTCATCCAAAGCAAGAGAGTAGTAGACAAACTGCAACTCCTCTCCAGCTGTTTTGATAGGTCGTCGGCAATGTCATGCACACGTCGTTGTACTGTCATTCTTGATAGGCTCAGGTTTTGGAAAACCAACTTCTTGTCCGGGCACATCTTTTCAGAAGCAATCATAAGACATTCCTTGATGAAGTCGCCATCAGTAAACGAACGACCTGAGCGAGCGATCTGTCGAGATATCTGAAAAGACGCCCGCGTGGCTGCTTCAGATGTGGTCTTTGCTTTCGTAAAAATGCTTTGCTCAGCAAGCAAATTCCGTTTTAAGTCCTCGGACTTCGTTTTTCTCTCCGAATCCGAAAGCGCTGAAGTCGCGGGCATGTTTGGTCTCGTAGTGGCGTCGAACGTTGTATTCTTTAGGAGCTGCGAGAGATTCTCGACACACAAGACATAAGCACTTCGATGCGTTTTCAATGAAAAAGTACCTCCATGTCCACTCCTGGTTGAATTTCTGACCCTCCTGGTCGATCTTTCTCTTCTTTGGAAGTGCACTCATATTCCAAGCGTGACACGACTAGCTTTTCTCTATCTGCAACAAGCTGTCACTGATCATGTCCCAACAGGAGGGAGAGGGCTGTAGCCACCGTGGAGAGAGGGAGGAGGAAACGGGATGAAGAAGAACTGGAACAAGGATAGGGGAGGGACGCTGTTAGGGGTCATAACAACGCACTGGATGGCTGTACAGGCTTTTGTATTGTTATTTTCTGTGGGTCTAGTGGAGAGGGAATATTTGAACTGAGGACGCGGAGTTTCCCCCGGAAAAGATGACTCTGAGAAAGGTAGGTCAACGGGTTCGAATGCTTTCTGCCAAGTCAACGGCCGCAGTGCATTGAATGACACGGTGAGCGGTTTCTGCGCTCAGCTGGGCCGCGGGCCACACAGAAAGTGCCCGCGGGCCGCATGCGGCCCGCGGGCCGTATGTTGTGCACCCCTGCATTACAGCATAGGTAGACTTTATACTAACGGGGAAGAAAAAGTTACTACTTTAGCTAATGCATTGAATGATTACTTTTTAAATCTAGTTTCTCAGGCTTGCGATGTTGAGGCTTGCGGGTATATTAAATATAGAAATTTATATTCAATATTCTGGGATCCTGTTAGCAATTCCAAGGTCTTTGATGTATTTATAAACTTAAGTAATACATTCCAGTAGAGATGTAGATGGTATCCAAATTAGACCTGTAAACTATGTTTTAGACTTAGCCATACATTGTTTAACTCATACATTTAACTTGTGTTTATCTGCAGGTATATTGCAAAAACGGATGTAATCTGCGAAAGTTTCTGTACTCTATGAGAAAGATGATAAGAATAACATTAACAACTCTTGACCATTTTCAATACTTTCTGTTTTTTCAAAGGGGCTTGAAAAACTGAATAATGTAAAATTGTCAAAATGTATGGACAAATATCAACTCATTACAAAGTCGCAGTTTGGATTTCAAAAACATCGTTCTACGGAACGGCATGTTCCGTAGAACGATGTTTTTACTCGAAGAAAAATATTTAGTCTTATGCAATTTAGGGGATAAGAAACTTGTTTTGGGAGTTTATATTGATTTTACTAAATCTTTTGATTATTTAAACCATGAAGTATTGTTAAAAAAACTTGACCGTTATGGTGTTCGTGGACAAGCCTTGCATGAACTCTGCTGCAATCTGGAAAATCGGAAGCAATATTTTTATTGTGGTAACCTTCACTCTAATGTAAAACCAGTATTTTCAGGAGTACAACAAGGAAGTATTTTTGGCCTATTTTGTAATGTCTATGTAAATGATATTGAATTTATAATGTATGCAGATGATAAACACTTATTTACTCTGCTGATGATGTGGTAGACCTCGTGTCAAAATTAAATTTGTATTAGATAAAGTATCATCATAGACCAACAAAAACGCAACAAAAACTAAAGCTGTAATGTTTTGTATTAAGCATAAAACTCTTCCCTTAATATGCAGAATTACCTTAAACTCAGTTGACATCTAATTGGTAGATAATTTTAAAACACCTGGTGTAGTGTTTTTTTTTCATAATATGACCTGGGACCGTCACATTACATACTTAAATAAAAAGCTATTCGAGGTTACAAAACTTTAAAGTATAAAACAGCGAGGACGAGGACGGGAACAGGACATCTTTTATTTAGCAACAAAAACATTTCTGCACCTTCATTATCATTGACAAAGACAGAGGTCGAATTCCTAACTTCAGAGATGACTAGATTGCTGACACCTCGTCGTGACGCTACAGCTTTTAAACTTTTATATTTATAGTACATTTCCTTTGGGATTGTAAACAAAAATAATTCTGCACCTTCATTATCACTGACAATGACAAAGTTCGAATTCCAAGTAATCAGAGATAACTAGATTAGTGATACCTCGCCTTGACGCCAGCGCTTTTACAACTTTTATATTTTGTGTATTCCCTTTCCTTTATAACTATTCTCTCCTTTCCCTCTTTGAGAACGTTGATACTTTTGGGGGCGGTTTTATCGTTGTGCCATTCTATGTTGTTGTTATATCTAAGGTTGTAGTGCTGATATGCTGTCACCGGTATATACTTCCGATATCAATTAAACTCTTTCTATGTAAATCGTAATTTTATTCTAATTTAAATTACTGTTCCTTAGTCTGGAGTACAACTACAATAACAAAATTGAAGAAAGGACACCTAATTAAAAAAAAGATTGCTACGAACGATTTTCAAATGAACCATATTTTCTTATACAGAAAGCTTGTTCAAAATTTATAACACACTTAATATTAAAAAAAAAATATATATAGCTATAGACTATCCACAAGGCTTGAAAAACTGCAACAGAAGACCTCTTTCTTAGTAAAAATGTCAAATTTAAAAAAAAACAAAACAAACATGTTGTAACTTATCAAACTCGTACATCCGCTCAATGGCAAGTACCAACTTGTCGACTGAACATCGGAAAAGAAATGTTAGCTTGCCGGAAGCCCAGGATTTCTCAATTTATTAATTTTTCACAATATTAATATAGATAAATTGGGTTTCAATGAATTACGTATAATCATGCAGGGCTTTGACATAGCATACTTCGGTTTCGTATATATTCGTATGTTATAACTGTGTGCGCGCGAATTTTTTTTGCCAGGCGATTTATTATGGTGACGGAAGACTACTTAATCAATATTTTGCTATGTGTCACGTATATGTTTCAATAAAGTAAAAAAATAAACAAAAATAAAACGCAATTGCTCGAAACTGAAATCGAAACTGACTGGGGAGGAAGAAGAATTATAGAGGAGGAGAGAGTTAGCGGAAGTCCCGTGGCTGTGCAACTTTTTGTTTCTTCAATCAACGTATTTGCAGCTTTGTAGAAGCCGCGAAAAATGAGTATCATATTTATTTTCTATTTTTTATTTTGGGTGTGCCTTTGATGACCCACGACTTCTATAATATTTGGTGGTTGTGTCTAAACCATGAAAAACGCCACGTGACCATGGTTAATTAAGAGTGTGAGCGCGACTCAAACCGGCCAGTTCTCGATCGGCGGTTTTCGGGCGAAAAGAAAACGAATTTCGAGCCGCGAATTGTGCTGTGGGTAGTTGGGCTCTCCTATGTCATGTACAACTAAAAACCTTGGCGAGCACAGATACCCTTTCAGAGTCCGTTTAATGTAGACATTCCTTCTGACGTTGCCTGTATTTGTATTTATTTTTGTAAATATAGACCTGTTATTTATATTCGACTGAAAATTAACAACATGATCTTGGTTGGATATACTCGCTGTATAATCGAAAACACTTATCTGTGTGTGTGTGTGTTTTTTAATGTTTCCTATAACTGCCGCAAAATGCCACTGGGGCCGAGAGCTCGTCAAGCCGTCTATCGAGGCTTTTTTTCTTGGCCCCATCATTACCTGTATTCAAGAATGAAAATAAAATATATTATTATTATTATTATTATAAAACACTGTGTTTTAATTGACACCCAACCCAACTTAGCTGCTCAACCTGCACTTTACAAAATCTGGACCGTCTGCTTGCCCGCAAAGCGTTTGGAAGAGCCAATGACTGTAATTTACAGCTGGAGGGAGCTCGGAGAAGGATGAGGATAATAATATGAATTTAAATCTAGGAAAATACAATTCGCGCTGTGACGCTGATAATGACTCGAGAATGGATGAATGGATGCTAGCGGCTGCAGCATGCAGATAACGGGTGGTAGCCTGCGCCACCTAGTATGGACGCCTGAAGTATGATTCATCCCCTCGCCCATCTAGAGCTAATTTGTTTGTTCCCCTTTCACATTTTTTATTACCAGGCAGCGTGGGATAACGCCAGGACGACAATTTAGGGATCAAGCAAAAAATCTAAGAACGCCCCCCCCCCTCCCCATTTTGTCGAGGAGTCGCCATTTTCCTCTTTTACAATCACTGATCTCAATGACAATTGCTGGATCGCGTTTGACCAGCACCGCCTATGGACGGGAATGCGGCCACGGTCGGCCATCTTTTTGGTAGAGTTATATCATCTCTAGCCATCATAGTAATATGGCGGACAGCGCAATGGCGGCAGGCTGCCATAAAATAGCCGTAGATCTAGTACACTGTACCGTGGGTGATATTTCGTGCTTGATTGAAGTTGTTCGACGAAGCAGATTCTTGAAACCCGGCGTGAACGGTAGCCTCGTCTTTGAGGACCCGGCGAAAGTTCTACGAAAGCGCAGCACCGGGGGAAAGCAGCGCAGCTCGCATCGAAAGCAGACTACGTACCGGCGTCTGCTTTCGATGCTTTTTCGATGCGACTTTCGATGCGTGCTGTGCTGTTTTTCCCCGGTGCTGCGCGATTTCGTGAAACTTTCACCGGGTCCTCAAAGACCGGGCTACCGTTCACGCCGGGTTTTAAAACATGTTTTGTCAAACAATTTCAATCAATCACGGAATATCACCCACGCTATTTTGATGGCAGCCTGCCACCACAACTGCCAAAACGCCGTCTGCCATGGATGGATGATGGTGGCTGCCAGGTGGCTTCAGCAGCTGTATCTTGGCTAGAGGTGATATAACTCTACCAAAAAGATGGCCGCCAGTGACCGCATTTCGCAGGAGCGAGCAAACGCGATCCAGCAATTGTCATTGAGATCGAGTGACTTTACAATGCTCAACAGTGTTGCCTATTTATCGGGTTTCCCGCTAAATTTAGCGGTTTTACGAGTTGTCAAGTGGGAGAAATGGCCGTTTCGCAGACGGCGGAATTTTCAGCGGTTTTCGAGTCATGTTAGCGTTTTTGTTTTCTGACAGTTCACATTTACGTATCATAAGTAAATTCATTTATACGGTAAGTTAGAGTCATTTCGCTGTCATCTTTGCCTTTTGCGAACAAAGTTGTTTTCACTGAGAGCCAGTGTTGCTAATTTAGCAGCTTTATAACCTCTAAATCTAGCGGATATTATGCGTTGCCTAGCGGGAGAAAAGCCCGTTTTGCGGTCGGAGTGATTTTTAGCAATTTTCAAGCCATGTTAGGCTTTCTTTTTAATTTTTTTTTCTAGCAGCCTAAATTGTTTTCGAGTTTATATTTGTGGATCGCAAGTAACCCAATTTCTGCGGTAAGTTACAATCCTTGGTTTGTCATCTTTGCTCCTTGACAGTAAAATTATTGTCAGTGGGGACAGCGCTTTCGACGCCATTGATATATTACACTGGAAAGTTTCAAAACGTGCTTCTAAGTTCTATACGTGAATGTCTACACTCGTGTTCTAAATCTACCATATAAAATGGGGCCAGTGAACTATGCACTAAACTTCAGCAAGCATGAGAGCTAGACGACTTATACGCTTCGAGACCGGTTACTGGAAGTTCCAAGCAACGTTAGACTAGTCAGGTACCCTGCAAAATAGAACTTCTTGCAAAGCACGTGAATTTCGTCACTGGATCTTTGAACCGCAACCAAATATTGCGCTAAAGATCGGAACGATGAAGCTGTACGTCGCAGGTACGCAGACAACACCAGCAGCTTTTTTTTTATTGTATTGCACAGTTTTTAGACTAATTAT
Organism: Ixodes ricinus; assembly: GCA_037355805.1. NCBI lineage: Eukaryota > Metazoa > Arthropoda > Arachnida > Ixodida > Ixodidae > Ixodes > Ixodes ricinus. The sequence continues at coordinate 12,216 of JAZHYW010058168.1, forward strand.
AGCTGTAAATTGTGTGCGCCTGAATTTGAATAGTTTCCGAAATTCCAGCCGTGCTTAAAAAAAATAATATTAGTTTCAACCGTGATGATCAGTGTCCCAGCAATCACTGCAATCCCGATGTAGTTTGAAGTGATTGGCTCTGCTTAGGGCGCTGTGGGAATTCAGACACTCCAGATTTCTTAGAACGTATATTCTTATTTGTGTAAGATTTACAAGAAGCTCAGCGAATCGACCGTGCAACCAGGTGCAATGAATGAACCGCAAGTAGACGAATAACCGTGTAAATGGTTAGCATTAATTTTACTCGCACGAAAATTGACGCAAAGCGCGCAATACACGTGGCGCCTTGACAGAAGGAGGAAACTTGACTTCACACACTGGTCTCTTTCGAAGGCTTGCTTGGGCGCGCGTTTCGAGGTCGCCCAGTGCAAACGCGCCGACCGACAACGATGTGTGCATAATACAACCCCAAAGAAAGAGGAATAAGAGAACGTGGCCGCGTCGCGATTACGCGTTGTTTCGAGACACCCGGGAGCGCGCTTATGAACGGACCCTCACCACGTATACGGGTTGCGGTCTCGTTTGTGATTAGTTTCACGGGAGGCTCCGCGGCTTGCCGCGGAACGACGAAATACGCGGTGAAATGTCGCCATACTTCCTTTAGCCCTGAGTTGGAGAGCTGTCGCAGCCCAGAAGGCACACGGACCAAAAGCGCAAGGTCATGGCGCACGTTGCGCGCTCGTTTGACACACTCAAAATACGACGCCTACGCATCTTAGGCGCTCATTGATTGGCCCGCTCGGACGGTTGTGTCGGTTTCGCTTTGACTTGAGCTGAAACGAAGTATAATTATAATATCGGTTTATACTTCGCTCAACACGCGAGAGCGTCGGATGGGAGAGACAGAGAAAGCAGTACGTGTAATAGGCTGTGACGACTATACTCCGTTTCGCGATAACTGGGACCCTAATCTGGGCGAACTGTGGATGCTAGGGCTGATATTAATATATGACGTGTGCTGTTGGCTGCTTTCTCTCACTCAAATAACTGTCATGTGAAATGATGAACTGCGGGCATTTAGGCGATTAACTGATGCATCATTATATCCCAGTACTAGAATAACAACACCGATCAAAATTTTACAAAATATCGCCTTGACGGATGCGTTTATAATATGTGCCCAAAACGAATAAATAAATAACAAGACGAAACAATTTTTCACTACAAAGACCCCCAAAACAGGAATCCGGGTCCGACAACAGAAGTGTGTGTTTCTTATGGCAATGCGTGACGCGTATTATTGTATATTACATCCATGGCTTATGGGTATCTTGATAACAATGTCAGAGTCTTTCACATGTGCTAAAAATAAAATAAATTGAGACCTTTCTGTATATACTATTATGGTTAAATGGCATATTTTTGTGTTTTGGCTTTTATTGATGGCCTACATTCGCACGATTTGTATTAATAATAATACAGTTAAGATGTTTTAATGCGTAGTTTTTCAAGCTCTAATGTAATTTCGATAATGATCAAATTTCGAACGAGCGAACAGCTATTGGCAATCCAAAGTTGACAAATTATCATCACTAGTGCCAATCAAAGCATTTTTAGTTAACAAGTCATAAATAAAATAGCCTAAAATAAATGAAAACGTTCTGGCTAGTAGGAGAAATCCACGTAAGATGACATTAATTGTGGGTAAAGCATGGTATCAAAGCCGCGACTTTGGACAATCGGCAAAACTTCTAAATTCGCAGCGAATCCTTCCGGACCAAATGCCACCCGAAATACAGAAACCGGATTATGTTTTTTTTTTGTTTAATTACAAAATTTGCCAGAACATTTATTGTCCAATTTTACGCGCCGTCGTTTTGCCAATCCAGTTCGAAGGAACGCCTATCCACTTGCACGCCTGCTCACTGGAACACGTTTCGTTGTCGTTCGAAAACCGGTTAAACAGTAAGGTTTAAATTACCACACAGGCCGCAGCTCTACATTGAGACAGTGAAGAGTGTTGCTTGCATTCAAAAATAACAGCTTGCGAGCTTCGATCCCGAGCAGTTCCGCCGTGCCCGCTGGGCAGGAGAACCGGGGGACCCTCACAGGAGAGCTTCCCGCTTTCACCGCGAGAGGACGAGCAACGAGCTGGAGACGCGAGTAGTCGCGGTAACTGAAATGCCTCCCACGGTTTAACTTTACACGCTAAACTCACATGCCTCATCATTTCCCACGCTGCATGTTACACGGGAAAGCAGTGTACGTGTACGCGCTGGACGTGTCCATCACAAATTGGTGGGTTGGTAAGTTTTGCAATCCCTCTCGATTGACTCTCAGACATCAGACTGAGTCTTTTATTCCAATAACCTTGTAGTCTTTGCTATTACGTCAAATTGAAGGGGCGACTCAAATGTTCTGGCATTTGCAAACCTCGAACGTATGGTTGCATCGCGATGAAAATTGAATTGCGACCTCAGTTCAAAGACCATTTTGATAGAATAAGCAGTTGAGCTTGCGTTGAACCGCCAACCTAAATGGTTGTGGCTTTCATTGGCGAACAGAAACAGTCCAGGAACTGACGAACAAAATTGCAGACTTCATCAATATAAGCGCGATGGCGGTATTGAGTCTATTCAACCGAAAGGCACGAAGCAAAGGCACGCCTCATGTTTATCCTTTTTTGAAGTTCAACTTTTGACAATTTGGCATGAAGTGTAGTGTAACGTGCCTGTTTAGAAAAGAAAATATTTGAACAGTTTTTGGAAAGATTAATGTTACTTCTGAACGTCATCATGGTCTCAAGATACGAACGCAATGCCACTGGCTGCGGAGGGATTATAGAATGCTCGGGTCTTGCCACGCTCTGTTTTTTTCAAAGGGTGGTGCAACAATTTTGTACTTTGCGCGAATACCGCTTGGAACGAATCCCTGACGTTTATGACGAATGAAACACGCATTCGTTTTTCTCCCCACCCAATAAACGTAGCAGGAAAAAAATAAAGAAAAACGAGCAGCGTTCTTCCCGTCAACTTGCTGCCAGATCAAGCGGCCACGTGGTCTGGAGACGATTATAAACCGCCAATGTTGATCGTAGCCACGCGCTGGGGTTGGCAAAGCACAGGACTGCAGACTGAGTTCCAGACATTGTTAGGGTTCGGCTATTGTCGTCATTGCCGCATTTGGACACGGACCACTACCCGAATGCTTGTCGAGCTATTGATTATCACGAGCCCATATCGAGTGCTCACGCATTGCTCGGGTCCAATCTATGAGCCTCATTCAAATACCGTTACTAGGGAATACGGCGACCCCAGGTGACGTCATCAAGTTTCGCGAAGGAGGGATTGAAACAAAACGTTCGCTTTTAATCATTGAGATTACGCTGCAGCAAAGAGGTTGCTTGGTCAATGGCGTCGCGTGC
>JAZHYW010058169.1:0-18574 GCA_037355805.1 Ixodes ricinus
AAGCGAAAAATAACCTCCTTCATGACGTCCTTGGTTGCTTGAGTGGCCGTGAACTAGAGGAGGGTAGTGAGCTTAGCGAGCGCTCACGACTGGCCGCACTCCGTGTCGACGGTGCGAGAGGGCGCCACTAAAGCATGTTCTGGATAGGCTGTATACAGCGGCCAGCCAGAGCGGCTCTCATTGCATTTGCTGCGCGATTAAACACTTATTCGACATGACACTTCAGTGGCCACAAACGACAGGAAGCACGGGGTAAAGATCAGTTCATAATGGGAGCCACTTCGCGCTGCCGTACCGCGAAACGGCCAAACCGCATGACAAAGCTTCTCGCCGAAGGCCATTCCGGAACGCTCGGAGCCGGTCGGATCCTCAAATCCGTAAACGACCGTAGCGCCGCCGCGTACATCCAGTACCTTTCCGTGTCGGCGCCTGATCCCACTACTCCTTTCTAGTATGCACCGCCTTTTCCACCGCTTGGTGGCGGGTATGTCGACGGGTCATTTCTTGTTTCCGTACTTTATAAACTGCATTTGTTTCTTTTCTGATCTGAAATAATGAACAAAAATACTTTTATAATTAATTGAAACAGTTCGCGCCACTTATATTTCGTATTTCGACTAAAAAGAAGCTTTTAGCGGCTCTGACCAGTATAGTAAGCCCAGGACCTAAGACGTCACATATCGCGCGCTTTCGGTACTGCGGGTCGCCCCCGTCGATTGAGAAGGTTTCCGCGTCGTCCGGTTAAAATATGATGCACTAACATTTAGTCACTCTCTCCGTGCCCGCTGGCTTGCCCAACCCCAAGAGACGTGGAACCCGCAAAAAAGGTAGACGCTTAAATATGATTGCAGGGCCCCTTTAACCAAGCACCGCGACGATACATTTTGGCACCGCTCGATTGGCTACGTCAGACTTCGTGTGAAATAAACTATAGAAATATAATACGTTTTTCTAAAAAGTATGTTCCGTCGTTAATTCCTGTTTTATTTTCGAATAAAAAGGATGCAGCTTTAAATCGGTGTTTGTTCCGATGTGCGAAAAAAAATTCCCACATTACTTAAAGAAGAAGAAGAAGAAGCAGAAGTGGTATAGCCAACGCTACTATGCTTCGCCTCACCCTACGATGGACTAAAGGCAAAAGCTACGGACCGCCAGATCCAATCACGAGCCACTTAGAAATTGTGCGGTATTTCGCTTCGATGCACGTATCGGTGCCCGCGTCTCGGATCACTGATGAGGGGACGGGTGGACAGTGGTTCGAATCGAAGAGCACTGAGTGACTCAACAATTTTACATCGCAAAGAAAGCCACGACATATAGGCTCTTTGCAGCGTCGAAGCTATAGAAATGATGCGGCGCTTTTGGATTCGAGCATTATTCGTCCACCCCTAATCAATGTTAAGCGTGTCATAGTATAGCGTGGAACGTGATTGGACCTGGCGGCCCGTGGCTTTGGCCTTTAGTCCATCGTAGGATGAGACAAAGTATGGAACACTTAAAATCGGAAACTAACTCTTGAAACCCGGATCGCTCGGGTCCATCGAGACCGAACTGGATACTGATTACAGCTCCTCCTTTTAGCGGCGAGTCAAAACGTGAAAGTGTCTTTATAGGCACTGCGAGATGGCGCCAGTGGCTCTTGCGTGACTCGACTGGACCGGTGCGTGCAGGCGTGCAGTTCCCAGAGTGGCCGCTGCGGGAGAAATGGCGGCGTTGCGATCGCGTCTAGCTCGGTTCTCAGGTGCGGATCGGAGCCACTATTTCGATGCAGTCTCCTATGGCAGTTTCCCAACTGAGTTCTTCTAGTGACGTCCAGTATAGCTATACTTCCGCCCGTACCTTCCAAGAACAGACCATGCCGCCATATTTTCAACTTTTGTAGTTTGCGAATTAAGGTTAGTTGTGACTGAGAAGACATTTACTCTAGGCGTATAGATGCTTTACACACTTGCCAATTACAGCCGCCATGGCTAACCTTCACTTGTCTTGCCTGAAATACCGAGCCACTGAAACGGGCATTGCCGAGCCGCCACAAAGGCCAATGCTGGGGCGAAGGACATAATAGAATCTAATATGGCAAAAACCTGGCCTGCTATGGTAATGATGAAGTGAAATAAAGGTAATAAGAGGAAACAAAAACTGAAGGTCGGTTACGGCGGCGCCCATGTATAGCTGCTGCAAAGCGTCTATTGCCGGTGAGAAGATTAGTTGTGCGCGAGGTTTCTTTCTGGAGCAAATAACGCAAACGCGCTACATCGATTCACCCTTAACTGCGAGTGAAGCCAAAGCTACAAAGCGCGAGACCAGCACTTTTGCCCTTCTGCACCGCTCGCGCACTCAAGCAAAGCACGGATGTACGGAGCTCTTGGGCTCGCGCTTCTAACTTTGCCTTTCTCTCGCACATAAAGTGAAACGAAGTATAGTCGTAATATAGCGATCTCACTAAGCGTGGAACACTTAGTGAGATCGCTTCTTTCTCGTTGGTTTGAAAACCATGTTTCGGGTCCTCGTCGCTGCAAAAGCTGTGCGCTGACTACAGGCTCCCCGAAAAATGCTCTGTGGTACCAGATCCTCGCGCTCCAAACTTGCGACCGGGCGCTCTATGGCTCTGTCCACGAACTGCCAGGCTTTGTGATTATAGAGGAGGCTATGCCAGGATTCATGCCGGCAGAGGTGGCGCAATAAAACTGGCTGGTGAGGTCGGTCTATTCAAGCCATTTAGATTATTTTCTGGTTCTCAGGGGTCCGTCAGGTTTACCTATGTCATACCGATATATCGGATATACGTAGTTGTCAAAATATTTCTTAAATAAACATTTGTAGCCTGTTGATGGTTTTCGGAATTTAAATGTACACTTCGCCCCGGGGACGGTTTCGTGTTCTGTCTTCGGTGTGCTAAAAACGAACAAAGAACCGGAGTGACTCTGTACACCGAGTTATAAATTTTCTTGAGCTGCAAGTTTGCAAGCCCCGCCAATCGATTCTTTGGTAATGCGAGTTACATTGTTTTCCCTTTTCTCTCTCTCTCTCTCTCCCGCAGAGATGGAATTTTGCGAGGGACATGTATTGCCACATATCTGGAGTATCAAATCACAAACGTCGTAAGGTAAAAAAAAAAGAAAACAATTTGTTGCCGATCGTCATGTTCCCAGCTTAATTCACTTCTTCGTAACAAAAAAAAAAACGAATTTAGACGACGCAAACCAAGTGTTTGTATCGCAGAGGTTTTCATTTTGAAATTAAGAATAATAAGACAGGGCGAATTGCAATGTACTTATACCTCAAGTTTCCACTATACCATCCTTTGTTACAAATAACCGCACTAGTCACTGACAGACTTCAGAAAGATAGGGCTAGGCAAACCCACGGGCACCATAAGATGTCTCCGCGGCCAATAAGATTGCGGTGTTATCATATAAGAACGCCGTAAAACCAATCACGGAGCAGGAATCTTGAACACAAGAAGCCACACCCTGAGCGTTTTTTAAGCTGTTAGTGACTAATGCCACCCTTCGGTGCCATGTGATTAACAAACAAACAAACAAACAACTCACCAAACAAACAAATAAATAACCAAACAAACAACACACCAAACAAACCAACAAACAAACAAACAAAAAACAAACGAAAAAACAAAAACCTTGATTCTGGTGGCAGCAGTGACGAGTGAGAGTCCACGCAATAATCTGTCCTTCTACGTCATTCCAGGTTGGTTACCTTTACTATCATACCCAGGCCTTTATATCATTGTCGCTGCTGCTGCCTGTCGTGCCTGCTATCTCGTCTATGTACACACTCAAAGATGACCGATACGTTGCGCTTGAAATGCCAAGAGGAAGTCCTCAATGATGAGCAGTCAGTTATGTGTAGTGAATGCAGTTACATGTATCATTGCGCTTGTTGTGTGGGAGCCTCTGAAACAACATTAAAAACAATGGGCGAGACCTACCGTAACGCGTGAAAATGCCCCACTTGTCGACACTCAAAGTTCAAAGGTGGCGCGACCAACAAACCAAAACCCGATATCGACGTATGGATCATGCTGGCTGCCATGAACAGCAAATAGACGGACTCTTGAATCTCAAAGGAACTGTGGGATGCGTCAAAACACCAATTAACATGATGTTGGCAAATATGATGAACTATTAAAAAAGTGCCAAGGAACAGAGGGAAAAGATAAAACAACTGAAAAGTAAAGCGACAGTACTCGAGGCAAAAGATAATGATGAGGAGGTTAGGAGGATAAGGATTGAACTTCAGGACCTCGAACGAAAAAACCGAAAGCCTAAGCTTGAATTTCACGGTATCGCAAAGACAAAAGACGAGGATCTAATGAGCATAATCCACGAAATAGCGCTTCGCGTGGAACTGCCTGAGTTGGCTGAAACCGAAGTAACAGCCATTTACCGACTGCCCTCAAAACCAAATAAAACCCCTGGCATCATTGTCTGCTTTGCTTCCCAAACAGGGACGCATGGGTGGACCGGAGCGGAAAGTTAGGAAACACCGGAAAGAAGTATTTCGGCAATGAAAACCTGACGATGCAAAATCGTGAACTGTTAGCCATGGCAAAGGATTGGCGAAGGAAAAGCTTTTATGTACGTATGACACAATGGCAAAGTCTTTATCAGGGGCAAAAATGATGATGACATCTATGTGATAAGAAGCGAAGATGATCTGCAAGCGATCAATTCGCAGTTCAAAATCTAAATCGGCTACATACTGGGACTTTCGCAATTCATGAAAGGCTCACCGTACGTATTCCCTACTGATTTTTCACTGCATTTTGAAAGAAGTTTTGAGTCTTCACTGAAAGTGTTTCACTTAAATGTAAGGCTGCTAAAATAAAGGAATGGATTTCGAGTGTCTTTTTGAACAGTTTTCAATTAAATTCAATGTAATTATGTTCACCGAGACATGGTATTTTGAGGAAGACGCTGTTTTTAGTTTGCCATCTTACAACCAGTATTGTTTAAATCATATTTCTAATCGTGGTAAAGGTGTATGTTTTTTGATTGAACAAGTCATTAAAACCGAATTATGAACGAATTTTTGTACTATGCCAAAAGATTATAAAGTTTTATCTCTGGAAGCAGATTATATGCTCATCTTAGTGGTTTACCGCCCACCGGATGGCAATATTAGCAATTTTCTTCCATATTTTGAGGGGCTCTTGGGACTTGAAATTGCTAGTAATTTGAATGTAATCATTGGAGCAGATTTGAATATCAATATGATAATTGATAATACGCCTAGAAATGAACTTGAAGTATTACTTTCAACGTAGGGATATGCTAACATAATAACTCTACTAATAATAATTACAGTACACACAGAAAGATTTATTGGCCTTTTTATTACCTTGACTAGACACGTCTGAGAGGTTGGATACTTACTACAGATATAAGCGGCAGCCTTCCTATATTCGTATGCATAAAAGATGGTCTTTATCACAAAAAGAACACGCAGTCATTTAGACGCTTTCAACATTTAACCCCAGATAATCTAGACATGTTTAGAAATATAATTGAAAATGGCAACTAAAACGATGTTTTTTTACCAAAACATACCCTGGTGAATTTTTAGAAAGGTGTAAACACCTTAATATAAACAACTTTCCTTACAAAGAAATAACAACAACAAAAAGGTCAGGCAGATTTTGAAAACCTGATTACCACAAATCTTTTAACGCAAATTGTTGAAAAAATACAAGTTATTTTAAAGATTTAACAAATCACGAAATCAAGATGATCGGAAAAACGTTTTATTCTTATCGCAACCAGTTAACAAAGAAACTTCGAATTGCTAGGGAACGAGATTATCACTACAGTTTTAGATCTTCAGTCGGACCCACTGATGGTATCTGGAAGAAAGTTAATTCAGTTAGACTAATTTATCCGAAAACATGGCAGCATAGGTAGACTTTATATTAACGGGGAAGAAGTTAAAGTCACTGCTTTAGCTAATGCATTTAATGATTACTTTATAAATCTAGTTCCTCAGGCTTTCGATGTTGAGGCTTGCGGGTTTATTAAATATACACCGACACGCGGGCTTGACGTCACGGAGCTGCGGCGGCGCTGCGATCGCGCCGGAGCCGGGGGGGTGTGGCAGGGTGTGGGCAAAGGGCGCACGTTTCGCATGGGCGTCATAGCATTTCAGCATGCCGCGAAGCTGTGTTGCTGTTAATTGCACCGAAATGTACAAGAAAAGTAGCGGAGTGAGTTTCCACAAGTTCCCGGCAGACTCTGAAAGGCATAAAAGGTGGATAATATCCGTGGATCGAAAAGAATCGTCGCCTCGCGCGAACGACCGTTTGTGCGGCAAACACTTTCTTGAAGGCAAGTGCGGCTTCCATTTCAATCTCCGTCCCGAGGCTTGCTTATGTGCTGGGAAAGCGTTGCCTGATCAAGACCACCGGGATTTTGTTCCCATGTGTGTTCGCGCACAAAGCATCGGCCAAGCGCTCGTCGGAGGCTCGCTACGCCCGTGCTACCCAGCAGAAGAGGATCGGCGACAGAACGGCAGTGTTGTAGGCGTTACCGGAGAAAAGTAACGAAGTACGTTACTCGTTACTTGCAAATAAAAGTAACGCGTTACCGAGCTACGTTGCCTAAAAATAAAAGGAACCCGTTACCGCTACCGATAAAAAGTAACGCACGTTACTTCTGCGTTACTTTTTTAAATTAAGATTTAGCACATTTTACGGTTTTGACGATACATGTCATATATCAAGAAACATTATGTTCGTGCAGAAACTGACCATAATTACTTTATCTCGTTTTACGGTTTCACCTAAATACTCACGAGAAAAAACGCCAAGAAAAACATGGCTTGACGCCTAAAACACGGAAAAAATTTAAGTGTAATTTCTTTAAGACTTGGGAAGGAGTAACGAGTAACGTAACTGCGTTACTTGAAGTAGTAACGTAAGTACGTTACCCGTTACTGTGTCGAAAACGTAAGGAGTAGGTTACTACGTTATTGAAAAAAGTAACGCGTTACCGGCAACGCCGTTACTTGTAACGTGTTACCGCCAAGACTGCAGAAAGGACAAAGCGTTACTGCTTGTCATGCCTTGTGGTCATGAGGGTAGGAAAAATATCACACCTTGACTTGAAGACGCTGTGTGTATTTAATCAATTAATGAATACACACACTTCCGCAGACCCACAGACTGCTGATCCCGCCGGCAGTGCGGAAACCGACTCGAAGTAATCGTAGGCCTCGAGAGACTTCTACGCCTGCACCGTGTCGGCCGTGAACTGGCTTGGCAAAAAAACTAAATAAACGACGACATGAGCCGTCGACTTCGGTGGCAGCAACTTTACGTCGGAAGTCCAGCAGGCGTTGTCTACGGCATACGGATCGTCGAAGGCAACGCCGTCACCGCACAGTTTCTTTCGATACCGCTGCCGTTCAGGCTCGGGCAGCGAGCTCAAATAGTCGGGCATAGGATACGACATACGTTCTCAGGAAATACGACGCACAAATAAAGATACAAGCGTCCCTACAACGACAACAACGAGCGCACGCCATAGAACGCAATGGCGAAAACACAGAGAGCCGGGCTGCTCTTGCCCACATAGCTACCGCGCATGCGCGGCCTTGCGGCGTGTTGGTAAACAGAGTCGCTCCGCGTGTCGGTCTATAGAAATTTATATTCAATATTCTTGGATCCTGTTAGCAATTCCGAGGTTTTCGATGTATTTATAAACTTAAGTAATAGATTCCAGTAGAGATGTGGATGGTATCCAAATTAGACCTGTAAACTATGTTTTAGGCTTAGTCATACATTGTTCAACTCATATATTAACTTGTGTTTATCTGCAGGTATATTGCAAAAACGAATGTAATCTGCGAAAGTTTCTGTACTGCATGAGAAAGAAGATAAGAATTACATTAACAACTCTAGACCAATTTCAATACTTTCTCTTTTCTCAAAGGGGCTTGAAAAACTTAATAATGTAAAATTGTCAAAATGTTTGGACAAATATTAACTCATTACAAAGTCGCAGTTTGGATTTCAAAAACATCGTTCTACGGAACATGCCTTACTCGAAGAAAAATAATTAGTCTTACGCAATTTAGGGGATAAGAAACTTGTTTTGGGAGATTATATTGATTTTACTAAATATTTTGATTATTTAAACCATGAACTATTGTTAAAAAACTTGACCTTTATGGTGTTCGTGGACAAGCCTTGCATGAACTCTGCTGCAATCTTGAAAATCGGAAACAATATGTTTATTGTGGTAACCTTCACGCTTATGTAAAACCAGTGTTTTCAGGAGTACTACAAAGAAGTATTTTAGGCCCATTTTTGAATGTCTATGTAAATGATACAGTAAATATTGTCCAAACTATTAAATTTATAATGTATGCAGATGATAAACAATTATTTACTCTGCTGATGATGTGGTAGACCTTGTGTCAAAATTAATTTTGTGTTCCATAAAATATCATCATAGACCAACAAAAACGCTTAAAAATCTAAAGCTGTAATATTTTGTATTAAGCATAAAACTCTTCATAAATATGCAGCATTACCTTAAACTCAGTTGACATCTAATTGGTAGATAATTTTAAAACACTTGGTGTAGTGTTTTTTCATAATATGACCTGGGACCTTCACATTACATACTTAAATAAAAGCTATCTAAGGTTATAGGGCTGATATGCTGTCACCGGTATATACTTCCAAAATCAATTAAACTCTTTCTATGTAAATTGTAATTTTATTATAATTTAAATTACTGTTCCTTAGTCTGGAGTACAACTACAATAACAAAATTGGAGAAAGGGCACCTAATTAAAAAAAAGATTGCTAAGAACAATTTTCAAATGAACCATATTTTCGCATACAGAAAGCTTGTCAAAATTTATAATACACTTAATATTAAAAAGCAATTTACATAGCTATAGACTATCCACACGGCTTGAAAAACTGCAACATAAGACCTCTTCCTTAGTAAAAATGTAAAATTTACAAAAAAACAAAACAATGTTGTAACGTATCAAACTCGTATCATCCGCTCAATGGCAAGTACCAACTTGTCGACTGAACATCGGAAAAGAACATGTTAGCTTGCCGAAGCCCAAGATTTCTCAATTTATTAATTTTTCACAACATTAATATAGATAAATTGGGTTTCAATGAATTACGTATAATCATGCAGGGCTTTGACATAGCATACTTCGGTTTCGTATATATTCGTATGTTATAACTGTGTGCGCGCGAATTTTTTTTTTTTTGCCAGGCGATTTATTATGGTGACGGAAGACTACTTAATTAATATTTTGCTATGTGTCACGTATATGTTTCAATAAAGTAAAAAAATAAACAGAAATAAAACGCAACTGCTCGAAACTGAAATCGAAATTGACTGGGGAGGAAGAAGAATTATAGAGGAGGAGAGAGTTAGCGGAAGTCCCGTGGCTGTGCAACTTTTTGTTTCTTCAATCAACGTATTTGCAGCTTTGTAGAAGCCGCGAAAAATGAGTATCATATTTATTTTCTATTTTTTATTTTGAGTGTGTGCCTTTGATGACCCACGACTTCTATAATATTTGGTGGTTGTGTCTAAACCATGAAAAACGCCACGTGACCATGGTTAATTAAGAGTGTGAGCGCGACTCAAACCGGCCAGTTCTCGATCGGCGGTTTTCGGGCGAAAAGAAAACGAATTTCGAGCCGCGAATTGTGCTGTGGGTAGTTGGGCTCTCCTATGTCATGTACAACTAAAAACCTTGGCGAGCACAGATACCCTTTCAGAGTCCGTTTAATGTAGACATTCCTTCTGACGTTGCCTGTATTTGTATTTATTTTTGTAAATATAGACCTGTTATTTATATTCGACTGAAAATTAACAACATGATCTTGGTTGGATATACTCGCTGTATAATCGAAAACACTTATCTGTGTGTGTGTGTGTTTTTTTAATGTTTCCTATAACTCCGCGAAAATACCACTGGGGCCGAGAGCTCGTCAAGCCGTCTATCGAGGCTTTTTTTCTTGGCCCCATCATTACCTGTATTCAAGAATGAAAAAAAAATAAAATTATTATTATTATTATATAAATATAAAACTACTGTGTATTTAATTGACACCTTCAACCCAACTTAGCTGCTCAACCTGCACTTTACAAAATCTGGACCGTCTGCTTGCCCGCAAAGCGTTTGGAAGAGCCAATGACTGTAATTTACAGCTGGAGGGAGCTCGGAGAAGGATGAGGATAATAATATGAATTTAGATCTAGGAAAATACAATTCGCGCTGTGACGCTGAGAATGACTCAAGAATGGATGAATGGATGCTAGCGGCTGCAGCCTGTAGATAACGGGTGGTAGCCTGCGCCACCTAGTATAGACGCCTGAAGTATGATTCATCCCCTCGCCCATCTAGGCTAATTTGTTTGTTCCCCCTTCACATTTTTTTATTACCAGGCAGCGTGGGATAACGCCAGGACGACATTTAGGGGATCAAGCAAAAAACTAAGAACGCCCCCCCCCCTTCCCCATTTTGTCGAGGAGTCGCCATTTTTCCTCTTTTACAATGCTCAACTGTGTTGCCTATTTATCGGGTTTCCCGCTAAATTTAGCGGTTTTACGAGTTGTCAAGTGGGAGAAATGGCCGTTTCGCAGACGGCGGAATTTTCAGCGGCTTTCGAGTCATGCTAGCGTTTTTGTTTTCTGACAGTTCACATTTACGTATTATAAATAAATTCATTTATACGGTAAGTTAGAGTCATTTCGTTGTCATCTTTGCCTTTTGCGAAAAAAGTTGTTTTCACTGAGAGCCAGTGTTGCTAATTTAGCAGCTTTATAACCTCTAAATCTAGCGGATTTATGCGTTGCCTCGCGGTAGAAAAGCCCGTTTGCGGTCTGAGTGATTTTTAGCAATTTTCAAGCCATGTTAGGCTTTTTTTAATTTTTTTTTCTAGCAGCCTAAATTGTTTTCGAGTTTAGATTTGTGGATCACAAGTAACCCAATTTCTGCGGTAAGTTACAATCCTTGGTTTGTCATCTTTGCTCCTTGACAGTAAAATTATTGTCAGTGGGGACAGCGCTTTCGACGCCATTGATATATTACACTGGAAAGTTTCAAAACGTGCTTCTAAGTTCTATACGTGAATGTCTACGCTCGTGTTCTAAATATACCATATAAAATGGGGCCAGTGAACTATGCACTAAACTTCAGCAAGCATGAGAGCTAGACGACTTATACGCTTCGAGACCGGTTACTGGAAGTTCCAAGCGACGTTAGACTAGTCAGGTACCCTGCAAAATAGAACTTCTTGCAAAGCACGTGAATTTCGTCACTGGATCTTTGAACCGCAACCAAATATTGCGCTAAAGATCGGAACGATGAAGCTGTACGTCGCAGGTACGCAGACAACACCACAGCTTTTTTTTTATTGTATTGCACAGTTTTTAGACTAATTATAGCTGTAAATTGTGTGCGCCTAAATTTGAATAGTTTCCCGAAATTCCAGCCGCGCTTAAAAAAAAAAAAATTAGTTTCAACCGTGATGATCAGTGTCCCAGCAATCGCTGCAATCCCGATGTAGTTTGAAGTGATTGGCTCTGCTTAGGGCGCTGTGGGAATTCAGACACTCCAGATTTCTTAGAACGTATATTCTTATTTGTGTAAGATTTACAAGAAGCTCAGCGAATCGACCGTGCAACCAGGTGCAATGAATGAACCGCAAGTAGACGAATAACCGTGTAAATGGTTAGCATTAATTTTACTCGCACGAAAATTGACGCAAAGCGCGCAATACACGTGGCGCCTTGACAGAAGGAGGAAACTTGACTTCACACACTGGTCTCTTTTGAAGGCTTGCTTGGGCGCGCGTTTCGAGGTCGCCCAGTGCAAACGCGCCGACCGACAACGATGTGTGCATAATACCACCCCAAAGAAGAGGAATAAGAGAACGTGGCCGCGTCGCGATTACCGTTGTTTCGAGACACCCGGGAGCTCGCTTATGAACGGACCCTCACCACGTATACGGGTTGCGGCTCGTTTGTTATTAGTTTCGTGGGAGGCTCCGCGGCTTGCCGCGGAACGACGAAATACGCGGTGAAATGCCGCCATACTTCCTTTAGCCCTGAGTTGGAGAGCTGTCGCAGCCCAGAAGGCACGCGGACCAAAAGCGCAAGGTCATGGCGCACGTTGCGCGCTCGTTTGACACACAAAATACGACGCTACTTTAGGCGCTCATTGATTGGCCCGTTCGGCCGGTTGTGTCGCTTTCGCTTTGACTTGAGCTGAAACAAAGTATAATTATAATATCGGTTTATACTTCGCTCAACACGCGACGAGCGTCGCATGGGAGAGACAGAGAAAGCAGTACGTGTAATATGCTGTGACGACTATACTCCGTTTCGCGATAACTTGGCGAACCGTGGATGCTAGGGCTGATATTAATATGTTGACGTGTGTTCTTGGCTGCTTTCTCTCACTCAAATAACTGTCATGTGAAATAATGAACCGCGGGCATTTCGGCGATTAACTGATGCATCATTATTCCCAGTACGAGAGTAACAGCAAGTAACAGCACCAATCAAAATTTTACAAAATATCGCCTTGGGGGAGGCGTTTATAATTTGTGCCCAAAACGAATAAATAAATAAAAAGTACGAAACATTTTTTCCCTACAAAGACCCCAAAACAGAATCCGAGTCCGACAACAGAAGTGTGTGTTTTTTATGGCAATGCGTGACGCATATTATTGTATATTACATCCATGGCTTATGGGTATCTTGATAACAATGTCAGAGTTTTCCATGTGCTAAAAATAAAATAAATTGAGACCTTTCTGTATATACTATTATGGTTAAATGGCATATTTTTGTGTTTTGGCGTTTATTGGTGGCCTACATTCGCACGATTCGTATTAATAATAATACAGTTAAGATGTTTTAATGCGTAGTTTTTCAAGCTCTAATGTAATTTCGATAATGATCAAATTTCGAACGAGCGAACAGCTATGGCAATCCAAAGTTGACAAATTATCATCACTGGTGCCAATTGAAGCATTTTCAGTTAACAAGTCATAAATAAAATAGCCTAAAATAAATGAAAACATTCTGGCTAGTAGGAGAAATCCACGTAAAATGACATTAATTGAGGGTAAAGCATGGTATCAAAGCCGCGACTTTGGACAATCGGCAAAACTTCCGAATTCGCAGCGAATCCTTCCGGACCAAATGCCACCCGAAATACAAAAACCGGATTATGTTTTTTTTTGTTTAGTTACAAAATTTGCCAGAACATTTATTGTCCAATTTTTACGCGCCGTCGTTTTGCCAATCCAGCTCGAAGGAACACCTATGCACTTGCATGTCTGCTCAATGGAACACGTTTCGTTATCGTTCGAAAACCCGTTAAACAGTAAGGTTTAAATTCCACACAGGCCGCAGTTCTACATTGAGACAGTGAAGAGTGCTGTTTTCATTCAAAATTAACAGCTTGCGAGCTTCGATCCCGAGCAGTTCCGTCGTGCCCGCTGTGCAGGAGAACCGGGGGACCATCACTAGAGTGCTTCCCGCTTCCACCGCGAGAGGACGAGCAACGAGCTGGAGACGCGAGTAGTCGCGGTAACTGAAATGCCTCCCACGGTTTAACTTTACACGCTAAACTCAGATGTCTCATCATTTCCCACGCTGCATGTTACACGGCAAAGCAGTGTACGTGTATCCAGTGGCGTCACAAGGGGGCGGGGGGGGGGCGGACCGCCCCGGGTGCAGCGCTCAGGGGTGTCGCGGCGGGCCACGAGAGCGGGGGGGGGGGGGGAGTCACGGCGGGCCACGTGAGAGCGGGGGGGGGGGGTGTCGCGGCGGGCTACCGCCCCGGGTGCCGCTGACCCTCGTGACGCCACTGCGTGTATCTGCTGCACGTGTCCATCACAAATTAATGGGTTGGTAAGTTTTGCAATCCCTCTCGATTTACTCTCAGACATCACAGTGAGTCTTTTATTCCAATAACCTTGTAGTCTTTGCTATTACGTCAAATTGAAGGGACGACTCAAATCTTCTGGCCTTTGCAAACCTCGAACGTATGGTTGCATCGCGATGAAAATTGAATTGCGACCTCAGTTCAAAGACCATTTTGATAGAATAAGCAGTTGAGCTTGCGTTGAACCGCCAACCTAAATGGTTGTGGCTTTCATTGGCGAACAGAAACAGTCCAGGAACTGACGAACAAAATTGCAGACTTCATCAATATAAGCGCGATGGCGGTATTGAGTCTATTCAACCGAAAGGCACGAAGCAGAGGCACGCCTCATGTTTATCCTTTTTTGAAGTTCAACTTTTGACAATTTGGCATGAGGTGTAGTGTAACGTGCCTGTTTAGAAAGAAAATATTTGAACAGTTTTTGGAAAGATTAATGTTACTTCTGAACGTCATCATGGTCTCAAGATACGAACGCAATGCACTGGCTGCGGAGGGATTATAGAATGCTCGGGTCTTGCCACGCTCTGTTTTTTTCAAACGGGTGGTGCAACAATTTTGTACTTTGCGTGAATACCGCTTGGAACGAATCCCTGACGTTTATGACGAACGAAACACGCATTCGTTTTTCTCCCCACCCAATAAACGTAGCAGGAAAAAATAAAGAAAAACGAACAGCGTTCCTCCCGTCAACTTGCTGCCAGATCAAGCGGCCACGTGGTCTGGAGACGATTATAAACCGCCAATGTTGATCGTAGCCACGCGCTGGGGTTGGCAAAGCACAGGACTGCAGGCTGAGTTCCAGACATTGTTAGGGTTCGGCTATTGTCGTCATTGCCGCATTTGGACACGGACCACTACCCGAATGCTTGTCGAGCTATTCATTATCACGAGCCCATATCGAGTGCTCACGCATTGCTCGGGTCCAATCTATGAGCCTCATTCAAATACCGTTATTAGGGAATACGGCGACCCCAGGTGACGTCATCAAGCTTCGCGAAGGAGGGATTGAAACAAAACGTTCGCTTTTAATCATTAAAATTACGCTGCAGCAAAGAGGTTGCTTGGTCAATGGCGTTGCGTGCGAGTATGCCTGGGTCCCACTAGCGCCAGTAAACTCGTGTACAATGAGAAACATTACAATTGAATATGGTTGCCCCGTCCCTTTAATGTATAAAACACTCCGCGAATAAAATGTTTATTGAACTTTGGAGCCGATCTGATCGTTTCTTCGACAACACACGATTTCACTGGCTGCCTTCTGGTACCCGAAACGGAACGGACTTGATTTAATCTCACTCGCAATACTTTCTCAAAGTTGGCACAGTGCTATATTGACGCAAGTCCCGGTGCGATTAAACGCACTGCGGCGAAATACAGCCATGAGAGTGTCTTGTCGTTCCTATAGCGCATGTTCGTGCGGGTATTCGGTGCGGCTGTGGCCACACGTGGGTGTGATCTTGGGAACGTATATTTAACTCGAATTTACTTCATTCTGTCATGGCTTCGCAACCTCGTGCGGGGCATGAGCATCTGGCGCGGCTGTGAGGTTTCAGCAGAGTCGCGCAAAACCGCGCTCTTGGAACGTATTTTTTTTTATGGAAGGAACAAACGAAGGAATGGCGCTTATTTATTTATGTTTTAATTCTTATATACTATACTGCCAACATTAAGCACACGTACAGTTTCATGAAAATATATGTTTAACTGAAGTTTCGTTTTAAACCAGTCTAATATTTTAGGCTATTTTCTTAGGAAGGTGACAAGCCCCGAACACGTTATTTTCGCTACGCAGGCTTTAAGACAAAAGTATCAGCCGACAAAATTGTCAAAGAAGGGATCACGAGGCAAGAAAGGTGAACACATGTTACGTCGGCTTTCCGTGGGCTGTAGAGGGCCATCTTTTAGATAGATAATATATTTTTACTGCTTGCCCTTTTGCGCTAATAAAACATGCGAGTAATCTGCGTCTTAATTTTTTTATTTGGTCTTTGAGAGCGTGACCAGCATATCTTTCGTGATTGGTGACAGTCTCGACAGTGCCCCTCCGACTTTATGTTTTCATCCTGTGGAAGCAACATCGGTGCAGGCCACAGTTTGTTGGAAGCTCTATAAACCTATTTTAAAGAGTAAAAAAAGAAAATAACGCACCGAAAACAACAGAGATTTAGGCGAAGTAAGACAACACTTCGTCTTGATCCTTGTTGTCTTCGGAGCTTTTATAACTTTTAAACTATGACCACCATCGCAATTAGCCATTCTGCAGCTCGATCTATACCAGAAAGCACGATCATGTAAGCCCCCAAATTTTACAGGCCTCAACGTTTTCCGGGGGCTCTACACAACCGCTATGATAGCATTTGTACGGTGTGTTTATTTCGTAAGATTTATCCAAATCACGGCTTCGCTCCCAGTGGTCTCAGTAACAACATTGTTCTGACGATTGTGCCACTTGTCGTACGGTGTTCTATTAGATGCGCCAAGTTTTGTAAGCAGACAGCTAGTTTAGTACAAATACCCTGTATAATTTATTGCGACGAAATACTGCGGAGAGCAAATTTTCCACATAAAATCCGCGATAATTTGATGCCATGAAATGTCTAAGATTTGAATGAAAGTTTGTTTCTTATATTTTTCAGCGACAACATCCTAGCAGACTGTAAGATATCGCGAACCCGCAGCAAATGCGGAAGACGACTTACGCTCCGACGCCTGATCGCAAACAAATGAAGATATATTTTGCGAACAAACACGTGACCCAACGCAAGCTAGACGAACTCGTGCTCAGCTTCGTCGTCGACTCGTTGCAGTCGTTTTCTGTTCTCGAGGATCCCAGCTTCGCAAACTTGGTTGAGCACCTGGCGCCGAACTTCAAAGCTTTCACGAGGAGAATGTTGATGCCACGACTAGAAGCACGATACGTCGACATGAATCTTTGGCTAAAAAAAAACCCTGGGCAAAGCTCCTCACGTCATGGTAAGGAAGGACCGCATTTTGAAGGTGAGCCTTATTTTACAGTTCTTTTAAAGTGCGTACTGATCCTTCGTCCCTCTGTCGTAGGAGCTTCTTCGGAGTCACTGTTTCGTGTCTTGAGCCCACTCCGTTAACCCGCATGTCCGCGGGCTCTTGTGCCGGCGCCCGAAAGGTCGTAACACATACTACAAGCTAGCCACCACTGTGCTGGAGGCATTCGAAGACTACGACCTCCAGGAGAAGGTAACCAAGGTCGGTAAGGACAAAGGGTCCAATTTCGTAAAGGCATTCAGGTATTTACTTTACATTTCTTGTTTTGTTGGTTTATATCTAGCCACTAGCATAAATATTTAAGAGCAACTGATTTAGGAGCGTTTTTTATATTTATTCGCGCTTTTTAATAGTGAGCCGCTATTATTTCGGAAAAAAATAACGCTGTCAAGTAATTGCCGGAAGGCTTGCGGCGAGCTTTTCTGCTGAGTTGTGTTGCGCGTGTTAAGTTCGAACTGTCCGACGCATAGTGACGTCATCGCTGGCACCACCTGACATCGCCGACAACTTATGCTTTCGCGATATTTTCTCTATCCTCCTCTAGCCCTGTGCTTGAACCGTACTGTTGGCAGAGCTACGGCGGGGTTTGGTTTGACGATTACGTCACCCATATTCACCATGAAGAAAATCATTTTTACACAAACAGTGTTTTTTAGCTTAACAGATTTGTTTAAAAAAAGCCGTAAAACTTACACTAATGCGGTTTACGCAGGTGAGTTATACAGCCAGGGAGACATAATATAAAGGACAAATCGTCAAATAAATTGAATAATTAACTAAAATGCGTTAATGAACTTTTTATTTAATAGGAATAGACATATGGTTCCAATTAGAAACTTATTGAGCGTCATCGAAAGCTCCTAAATTTGTACTTTTTATAAATACTTTAAAGCGCGTAAGAAGCGCAGTACTGCTCCAAAGTTACCACTGGTGCAACAAACACAAAGCTGGGGCTACGTTAAAGATGCATATCACGGCGGACATGTTCCCGGACAAGTTCCAACGAAATTGGTAACGTCACTTTTTCTGCGGTTCGAAATCCGCCATGTTCCAGGCGACAAGAGCATGCAAAACTCAAGAGCGGGTCCGCGGACCACAGGAACGTGTCCGGGGAGAAGTCGGCGGATCTGTGGAATGTTGCGTATCGCGTGGGCAAACGTCATAAAATAGGTAGGCGGACATGTCGTATCACGGCCATCGAAATTTTAAACCCGTTCTATTGTCGCTTTTTTCTGGTCCGGCGAGGTCCGCTCCAGGTACGCGGACTCGGTTAACTCGGTAGGATCGAATCGCGCCAAACTGCTCACTCAACAGCTGTCGGCAGAAGTCGTCTTTTTTTTTTGTTTCTTCTACAGATGATTTTTACGATTTGTTTATATTACTATCCTAGTTACCTGAGCGCTTTCAATTGTCGTTGAGGCAAAGAGTGTTGATTCAATCGCGATGGCCGGAGGTACACGGCGGCATCAACTGTCATTGAGCCGCTAACGATCATTGAGCTCAACTGAACTGGCCCACCTCATTTAACTGATGGGGTTCGCCCCAATACAGCTAAAAATGGCGGCGTCCGCCGCATTGCCGCCGTGGACTGCCA
>JAZHYW010058171.1:0-75495 GCA_037355805.1 Ixodes ricinus
TGCTTTTGTAATTTTAATTCGCCTATAACTTTTAAAATAAAGCGAATTTCGAGAAAAGGAAAACTTTCATTAAGTTACTACGTTCAGTGCGCTCAGGTTCGGTGCAAATTAAAAACCAGTAAAAAGTGCTTGCAGGGCCCCTTTAAGCCAATCACGCATAAACAAAGAAGTGCAGGATCGCGCCTCATTCACTGTGCGTGATTGGTTTAGCCGCATGATAGCATATAGCCACAAAGGCGACGAGAGCCGTGATGCTGCACTTTCTCGGGGCTGCTTGATTGGCTCCGTCGGGGCGTAATGGCGGCTGCGGTCGGACTTCCATTAAAACGGGGCCGTGCAACGCACCAGGTTTTCCAAGTGAGAGGGTGCCGCGTCTGGTCGAGCAGGAATGTACGATTCTTCTACCGTATAAACTATTGCACAATGGAATTGCCTTTGGATTCCACAACGGAATTGTTTCTTTGTTTGTCCGATCGATTGCTCTAGCTACCAGACATCCCTCGTTGTTGTTGTTGTTGTTGTTCTCGCCATCAACAATGATGAATTGACGCCTTACAGAAACGACCTGATTTCCCGCTTGGTTATCCTCCCGTCCGACTTCAACAAACGTAAAGAGCACGACCGAGCTAACAAGCTCGAGCAAACGTCGGTTCCTGTTGTTGATGTTCTTCTTGTTGTTTTGTTGGTTCATCTTTCTTTCTTTCTTTTTATTTTTTAATAGGCAGCTTGGAGGCCTTGTTTAAACAACACTAACATATGTAATCTGCCTATGTATACCACAGATGCACGTGCCAAAGTTTGGTACTTGGCACTAACCTTTATAAAAACAATTTAAAAGAAAGCACGAAAAAGCTCTTACCTCGTGTTCGCGCTAACTGTTCGGCAAAGTCTACTTCCTCCGATAGAAATTCTCCGTCATAAATCTTTCTAAATGAGGTGTCATTTTCCGTCGTAATTCGATTACCGGGGTGACGGAAATCGCCACTCCATTTGCGAAAAACAAAAAGATGACGGGAATCTTATCTCAAAGAGAAGAGAAAACGGAAACGTGCGTCAACACCGCTAGCATAGTGACTTCGGTTTCCGCCCAACGTGATCAGATAGAGCATTTGTTATGTAGATGGCAAGGATCCGGTGTTTCCTTGTTTGGCTAAACAAGCGAGGGCTTCGGACTGCCAAGGTCACGTACTTAATGTGAGTTGGCCTCGTCTTTCCTCCACCCTTTAAACGAGTGGGAATATGGTCCATATGGTTTAGCCGGTTTAGAAGTTTCGACGAGTGGCAATATGCGCAAGGTTTAGCCGGGAAAAGTGAACGCATAAAAACAAAGAGTGCCATGACAGTTTACTTTTGGCGGTACTTGAGCGGCTCCAACGGACTGTATAGCATTGGCTGCGACCGGCCTTAATCTGAAACGGAATATAGTTTCACCGTAACGTCCCAAAAGCATTACATAACTGTGTATTTCAAGTAATAAGAAGTCATAAAACCTTTAAAAAGAAACATTAAACAGATTAAGGGTACCCGTTCTTGGTTGTCTTCTGCGCTGTGATAAACACGTTTCTTTGCTGGCACGCTGCTGGGTCCCGAAAAATACCAGCGATGGGCGTACCAAACTTTCTTGGAATAAACATTAGCTGAAGCCACTCTATTGAACATAAACCACAACACATTCGTACTTGCTCACAGGTAGCATGAAGGTCTTGGGACGGGAACTCAAAAATTACAGTCAATTTTTTCTCCTCGCTTTTTAATAACACATGAATTCGTGTGTAGCTATATTCCCCACTCTTAAAAGTACTTCTAGACGGGCAGTCATTGCGTCACTTAATAAACTGACCCTTCGTTACTACCTACTAAGCAACAATCAGCGGAAATGCTGTATATAGGAAAGGATATGACAACTACTACCGCATAATAGCTAAAGGTTGAAGCGTCCAAATGGGCAGTGTTATTATTAAAATATATGGCACACTTTGTAGTCTGGACACGTAGCAGGGAGTGGAGAGCATCCAGGTGTTGTAAAGAGCTCCAAATCTATACTCGGTCCACATATGCGATCGTAAACATGCGACCCACAAAACTCCCTTGTCAGAGTTTTATGGTTGAAAATTATGGGTCACACGAGGCCCACTTACGCTATTTTGAGCGAGACAATTCAAAACTCTCACCTACGAACCCATCTCCCCGTCACCAGACACAACACACTTCAAGGACATTTCTCCACTTCCATTACACAACAAAAAGCTCGTGAAAACGGGAAACAAAGGCCGAGATGAATCCACATTATTATTACTCGCTCTTAGCCCCTCTGTCACCATTAAACAAAACACTTACGACATTCGCAAGCAAGCGCAGAAAAAGTTGCCCAGATTAGCTGACTCCGTTAGAGAAGGGAAAAAGCAGCGAGCCTAAAGACACCACAAACAAATGAAGTTGCTCAAGGACGCGCAACTCTTGGTTTCATCCGTTTGCAAACGCCGATCCTCTTCCGTTCCTTCGTGCCAGACTCTCGGCGCCTTTTTTACCCTTCCCATGACGTGGCCGGCGACCTCGTGGCTGCGTGAACATGCAACGCGAGCAGAAAAGCATATGACATGATTGCGCAAGAAAAGATGGAAAGAACCTCGGATTTGCTTCTCCCCCTTCTTGTAATCTTTCGCGTGTACTGCGATTCCCAGCCTATAAAAACGCGCTACTTCGGTGTGTTTGAGCACATCTACTCGTGTTGAAGCAGTCGAGAGAATCCCCATCACGATGAAGTCGCTCCTGGTTTGTCTTGTCCTCGCCGTCGTGGTCCTCGTGGCATCTGGTCATCATGTAGAGCTGTGCAGTGAGTACGATTGATTCCACAGGACTTTCAGAACGAATCAAACGTTGTTTGTATGCAGTCTAGTTAGGGGTAATTTCATTATCTTTCATTTTATACGTTTTGTTGCTTTTCCCTATGGTTTCAGGGATTCAAAAACTGGCTCTGCTATAAATAAAACACTGCCAAGCTCGCTCTTTTGGTAATAAGAAATAGTTTTTTTTTTGTCTTGATATTTATAGTTCCAATTACATAAGATTCGTCTGATTTACTGAAAGTTTCTATACGGGCACTTGAACCTGAAGTAAACTTATGTGTGTTATCACTTCAACATACACAAATATTTCATTGACTGGAGTTTGTTTTAGGGAGACACAATATAAGAAAACGTACAGGACGTGGCAGTAAAAACATGACATTTGTAACGTATCTTGAACCTAATATATGCACGCAAACGAAGACCACGTTGGTTGCGTCGCGCATTTGAACAAATCAGAAGCAGAACTTCAATAAATCGTTTACGGCTAATTCAACTTTCTTAGCCCAAACGCAATAAAACTCATTTACAAGAGAAAAAACTAGGACATACATAAAACAAAGGAGATAGCTATAAAGTTAATTTTGCATGGTTATAAGTTTGCATATTTGCTACATTTGCGTCCTTGTTACTTTCTTGCGTGACGTCCTCCTGCGCCTTTACGACTAATCGGCCTTGTTGTAAATTAAGGATAATGTGTATAACCTGACTGTAGACACTATTAAATGAATTGAGGTCCTTTTTGTCAAATAAAATACTTTATGTTGTCATGTTGTGCATCCTCATGTAATGCCCTAACCGGGCCCTTAAGGTGAAATAAATGAAATGAAATGAAATGAAATACTCAGAAAACAAAGCGAAATGTGAACGAGATTGTGTGTCAGACCTTTTATAGGTCGCAAAAAGAACAGCGCTTCTGTATAATTTCCTTCTTGCAAGCTCCGGCAAAGTGTTAACGTTTTCGCTACAAAGCCCGATGTATGTTAAGCTTGGCAGGGGGTATGCCTTACCACTCAAAACATTACATTTAACCAAAATATTACTTGCACAAAAAATATAAAAGAACGTTCGTTGGCACTTGTTGCTCATTTCTAATTAAAGTAGACGTGTGAAGATAGCGGGTGTAATACAACCGATTTAGTATGGTATGTTGCATACTTGCAGAAAAGAACGATGCTGAGCTGAAAGAGGCATTGACCTGCATTACGTCGAAACTTCCGGAAGCTGTAAGTAATCTGTTTTGCATGCTGTACATCTGTCGGAAAGGCGTCTTAGTCTAGTGTAAACCCTACTATATAACCTCATGTGTCCAATCGCATATGAGAAGATATAAGATCACATAAAAACTTGTATACGCATTTTATATTTTTATATAAGTTCGGATATGTTTATTAGACAAACCGTATGTAATAATTTTTTCAATTAGGTAGCGACTTATTTTGAACGTTAAAACATTCTGGGATCACGAATTTAGTCAGAACGTGCAATAAGTCTGACTTACTTATTCACCTGGTTTGTTCTTCTTTTCTCTTTTCTTTTTTTGTAAATTAAGTAATACTTAATTTACAAAAAAAAACTTTTTCGCTGCGGTTTTCTTCTTTGTTACTGTACTGAAATTAACCTCCAGCGACGTACAAGCGACCTAAAAAAACCGTCACTAATTAATAATTCAGGCGTCCATGCCAAAAATATAAAAAGAAAAAAAGGCCCAGTGAAAAAAAAATTCAGATATTGGACACCCCTAGCTGCCAGCATTTTTAAACATCGCCATATCTTCGGTACCCTGCATAAGCGTCTAGAGATTGTAATAAAGCCAGTTGACACCACTTTCTCAACATGCATCTGTATACTGCAGACACATTTCAGTGAAGCTCTGAGAAATTCTAATCTAACACCTTATATATTTTGATATGTTTTAGGCTCTACTAATAGCAACTTGTGAATAATATTAAATATTATTCACAAACACTTAAGAGCTTGCTTACGCTGTTTTTTTTATAAAGATTTTTATTACAACAAGATATTGGCAGGCGTTGGTTATATGGTGATTGGTAATAATATATTGTATGATCATGTTGCAGCTTAACACGAAGTTCAACGAAGTCGAAAAGCAGGTGGGTTGCAATGACAAGTCCTGCGTCTTCGAGAAACTGTGTAAAGAAGGTGACCTGGTAAGTTTAGAGATACATTTTTTTTTATTTAGCGTAAATTCGCGCAGTTTTACAATATTCTACGATGCGTGGTAATGTATTCGCAATCAATAACGTTATTACCTTATTCAAAAATATCTAAATTTGAGATAATCCGATTTTCTGATTAGCGATGACAGTTATCAGGGGCCCTCTGAATATGCACTCATAATCAACCCGCAAAGTTATTACTTACAAATCTGAAAGACATTAAATTATTATTGTTCGTGTAGTTCTAATGTATTAAGAGGTTTTTTGATCATTTATCCCATTTGACTCACTTTTCTTATCTTTTTGCAGGATGAAGCCCTGAAGAAGCATTTTACGGTAAGCATATTCTACTGTGGTCGTCGACGTCGTAAAATTTATAGAGTTGGATTATTTAAAAAGTTCACACCCGAACCTTATATCAAAACAAGGTGGAGTGTAAAAATATAAATACTATGATATAAACACTTATTTATAACGCTAATTTATCAAATACTTATTTATATCATGATTTAGATCGTGATATATATATATCGGACCACTTTTGCTAGGATGATTTAAATCAGATCTTTCTCGCAAAAATAAACCCAAAAATATATCATACTTACCGTTTGTCTATCATTCGATGCCTTCTGTGTGCGTTCGTGTACTGAAATTGAAGAATCATCAAGAAAGAAAGATTTATATCAGACTGGACACGAGCAGAAAGTAGTGCATTTCTTGGCAAATCGAAGCATTGAGTTTTCTTTCTACCTTCCGCTTCCTTCGTCAGCTTCGTAACGTCATATCGCAAACCAGTCAGAACGGGAAAAATAAGAAACAATAACTAAAAAAGTAATATGCCGTATTGCAAGCAAATCAGAACGCGAAAGAAAAAAAAGCTTTTTTAGCAAATTGAAAAAAAGCATGCTGTTTTTGTTGTAGTATTACATCGATAAAATGTTGTTAAACTTTGCTTTCAGTTTTACAGTACCGTATTTTTCGCACTATACTCGATACCTAGTGCCTAGTCCGAACGTAATCATTATCATCCATGGCACACCTTGAGAAATCTCTGCTGTTTCAGCTCAAATAGAAGCTTGAATCATGCATAAATCAATATTAATATCCTCCGTTATTCATAAAATCCTTCACGTCTTGTCACAGTAAACGATTTAAAAAAATACAAACCCTTGTATAGTCCGCACCTGTAGATAGTCCGCATCATGTCAAATTTCAACTTTAAACATGCATAGTCCGCGGACAATACAACAGAAAATGCGGTAATTATTGTTTGGCATTGTTATCAGTCATTGGACTGATTGATCAATCAATCTGCCATGTTTAGAAATACATATAGTGATAAAGAGTCACTTTTTTTGCAACGGAGATTTAAAACAAGTTAATCTGACCTAACATAACTATAATGATTTACTTAAATGTTCTTTTTAACAAATCATGCTTTTTTTGTATCCTGTGCCAAAACTTCATATATTGGGTACTTTACACTGTTCTCAAAATTCTGCGTACACAGCAGACCCAGTTTTTATTGTGGAAAACAATGTTTCCGAATCTTTCTGACAACACTCAAAAAGCTTAAAAGGGTTTAATTGTCCCTGATTCTGCTATTTTATCACGACTCAATAAATGAACTAAATTCTGTTTAGACGCCTCCCGTTTAAATCTTTCTTTGTGTGTGTGTATTTACGGATATAAATGATGGCTTAGCTTTGACGGTTCTGGTTTCTACAACACAAAGTATTAATCATGTAAACGATGCGCCTTTGACAAGAAGAGTCCCAAGCTTTAAATTTTGGTAAACCACAGATGCTCGCGCCAAAAAAGAACACGACATGTCTTGGACGGGTATTCGAGTAGGTCCGCTTGATGAGGTCTGGGTCTTCTGAGGATGGTAGACAAAATCTTCAAAGGAGGCTCGAATGAAAGCGCCCTATTCTGATTCACGATTTCTTCCGTTTTGCAGGCAGCCGAAGTCCAGACGCTTCACACCACGGCTACCGACTGCGATCACTCGCACGGACATGAACACTCTCACGGACACGAACACGGACACGGACAAGAACACGGACACGGACACCACTAAGACCAGGGACATGGGCAGGGCTCGCCTGGAGAACTGTCCTGTGCTACTACAAAACGCATATGAAGTTCGCCGAGTCTTAGCGCTTGACCCGAGGCTCTCGAATATCTTGGGCATTGTGCAACAAATAAATAAACCAGCGTTCAACGTATACGCGCAGATGTGTGGTTCAGTGAACTTGCAATTTACTGCATTGGAAACGCACTTACTCCAGAAGGCTTTTTTGTTTTCTCTCTCTCTTTTTGTTTTTTCCACGGATAGGGTTTATTTGAACTTTAAAGTAACGCGAGTGCTTGGAATCCGTAAACTATACTAAACATTCGTCAATGAAACAATGGGAAAAGAGAGGCGCTCTCCAATAGTAGCACTTGTTCAGCAACGGAAAATCATCTACCGGTGCCCAGTGTCCATTTGCTAAATGAAAATTGAGTAGTCCCGTCGCCACGTGACTGTTATATTTCTCCAAACAAGAATATTGTATTCCAGTTTTTGTTTGATATCTAAGAGACTGTAGTTTATTTGTGTTTAAGTTTACTTTTCCAGCGCAAATCTTATATTCGCCTGCAAGAAAGCTTAAGAACAACTGTCCATTCAAGACCAGCATAAAATATTGTTCTAGTGGAGGGCTGGCCACAGTGACATGGGGTTAGAGCCGCTGGCAAAACTACAAAAGTTCAAAGAGCCGCAAGAAAAAAGGGAGGGGGGATACTTTTAACCAAAAAAAAAACGATATGGAGGGAACAGTCATTTCCAAAAAGGACAAATATAATTGCCGACCACAACAAAAAAAAACACCACGCAGCAGATCGTTTCTTCGATTGCTAAGCAAAACTTAATGCATTGTTCCCCATCCAGCCACTGATTCTGACGCCCGTTATGTGTATACGTTTCACAATTATTTCTAGAACAATAAAGGAACAGGGTCAATGTACACACCTATGTGTCAGAAAGCAGCCTAGCTCTTTGTACGTAGTGTAGTACAAGGCTGCCAAAACTAAGTTTTTGTCTTGCGCACACAGGAGGGAAAGGGGCACGCTTACAATGGAGCCACGAGCTGCGCTTGGACTTGCGAAATGCCGCATGCGGTTCGCGAGCCGCAGTTTGGCCACCCTGTTCTAGGGAAGAGATAGAACTATTGGCCAATGAAAAACATATAAAACAAACATTTGAGGAGACAAAAAATAAGCGTTAATAGTGAATGCTATCTTCACACTACGGACGCACCGCGCCGATATTCCATAACACACGCAAATCTAAGCGTAACAAGCGGAACGAGTTTGTTCAGACCACGATTGCTTGTAGTCTAAACGAAATCGCTCTGCGTCTTGTGGTTACGTTTGCCTGTGTTATGAAAAATCGGCGCAATGCTTCCGTGAGTGCGAATATAGCATAACTCCAGTGTAAAGTCGAAATAAAGTAAATTGCTGATATCGATTCACGGAGACTAAATACTAGCACTGCCAAAAATATTACACTAATGGGAAACCGCAATCCACCCTAAAACCGATATTAAAAATGGCACCATCAACTTCTGAGCAGGCATTCAGCGGGGTGAACGTTCGTCAAGCAACCTTGTGCCCTGAAGTCATCGCCGTTTTCAATGAGGTGTCTTGTAGTGGCTGACTTTTTCGCCGTGTTTTATTGCTGCCTTTGCAGCTGTCCCAGTGGGCGATTTGTGCTTGTTATGTTATGTTTTCGTGGCCATAGCTCGTAAGTGCTTTTTGACGATCGCGCACGAAGATTATTGATTCCTTGCTTGCTCAAGCGCATTGTGGTGCCGAAGGTGGCATTCACTGGCGGCCATAGTTTTTACCTTTCCTGCTCAGCGCGTGCTTACGATTATCAGCGGAAAACAAACAGCGCAGGGACAAGGACAGAGTAGAAGGCGGTAGACAAACACAGCGCTGCCGCCTTCACTCTGTCCTTGTCCCTGCGCTGTTTGTTTTCCGCTAATAGAATGACCAACTTAGCCCACTCGTCAACACTACTGAATTACGATTATCTTCAACAACGCTTCTGCAACGTACATTGCACACCACCAAGATTGTACTTCTCCTCAGAAGATAAGTGCGGGCTCGTTCTTAGCCTGGGTTCATTGTGTCAAACTCACTTTTCGGTCGGCAACTTTATGAATGTGTATTAATATTTGTTGCAGATATTTGATATCTGCAAAGCAAACCAGTGAAATAGAAGTAACATCTTGCCTGGCTGATCGAAACTGCTCCTGCGACTAGGCCAGCCTTACGTTTTGCGATACTGCAATACGAACTTTTCGTCACACGATGGACATGCAGCTGATCACAAGGGTTGCCATCAAGCATTAGCTGGTAGTTTTGGTTCCGCCGTAGACCAACCAAAAAAACCTTTGAGATAGGATATCTACAAAAGTACACAAGGCATCGAGAGAACAAAACGACACCTCGTAATTCAGGGACACTTCAATCAATCAATCAATCAATCAATCAATCAATAATTTTATTTACATCATCAGATAGTGATGTGGGCTGCAGAGGCAAAAAGTCAACAGTTTTGACTTGACAAGGCCTCTGCAGCCTTACAATTGGCATACGGTGACAAACAACAGCAACCAGGGAAAAACAAACAAACAGCGACATGAAAAAAAAAAAAAAAACATTTATATGCTTTATTTGCTGCTAGAGGAAGGCTTTGACCCTATACACAAAGAACGAAAGAAACGACAGCATCTAGTGACTGGATGTATACAGGAAACAAAAAATATATAAAATATAAAAAAACGGATGTATTTACAGCTCACAAAGACAATTTACTTTTTATTTGTGAAAACAAAGTTCTCGAATTTCATTTAGATGTAGGTTTTCAATATTTGACAAATTTTGTTTTTCAACTTTATTTAGGACCAACGGAAGATTATAGCTTAACATTTGAAACCCATAATTCGTGCGATTTAATGGAATTTTCCAGCGCTCCCTTTCCCTAACGTCATAAGGTTTAGAAATCGGAGTTAAATTTGAAATACAAGTAAAAAAAGGTTCATTACATCGGAGGGTGGATCTATATCGTGTGAGGAGAGTATACTCATATGAATCCAGAATGGATGTTAGATTCAGCTCTTTAAATAAAGGAGGAGTGTGTGTGTCAAAAGACACATTTCGTATTATGCGAACAGCCTTTTTTTGAAGAATATGTAATTTATTTAGGTTGGACTGGCTTGTAGTGCTCCACACCAAGCTACAGTAATTTAAAAGAGGTTCGAAAAGAGCTTTATATATAAGCAATTTTATACGACAAGGCAGTATATCTTTAAACTGGTACAATTTTCCCAACACTTTTGAAAGTTTTTTAGCTATATTGATAATATGATCATTCCAAGACATGTGGTTGTTAAAATAAACTCCAAGCGTTTTCACATTTTGAACGAGTTCAATTTGAGAGAAGCCAAGAACAATATTAAAATTGAAACTAACATTTCTATTCTTAGGTCGGAAAAGGACCGCCTTACTTTTGCTCATATTAATTTCTAACGAATTTACTACACTCCATTCATATAACTTTTGTAGTGTTGTGTTAGTTTCAAACACCAGTTCCTGTATTTCAGTGCCTGAAAAAAATAAGCTAGTATCATCGGCATAAATGATAAAAGAGGGGGTGCTACTGATGTTAACGATATCATTTATGTACAGATTAAATAAAAGAGGACCTAAGATGCTACCTTGTGGTACTCCAGATCTGATAGGTTGAACGGTAGAGTTTTTACCATTTATTACAACACATTGCCGCCGAAAATTAAGATATGATTTTATAATATCGAGTGTTACGCCACGGACTCCATAATATTCGAGCTTTTTTATGAGAGTAATATGATCGATACGGTCAAACGCTTTAGAATAATCTATAAAAACACCTAAAATTAATTTTTTTTCTTCGAAAGACTTCAAAATTAGCTCCTTTTGTTGTAACAATGCCAATTCCGTTGATCGGCCTTTGCGAAAACCGAACTGAGAGTCTGTAATTATTCCAAATTTTTTACAAAAACTTGTTAATCTATTATGAATGATTTTTTCAAGGCATTTAGAAAACACAGGTAATATTGATATAGGTCTATAATTTGAAAAGTCGTTTTTGTTTCCACCTTTAAACAAAACAATAACTTTTGCAATCTGCATTTTTATAGGAAATACACCACTAGACAATGAGGCATTCATAATATGTGTTAAAACTGGTGCCAAGACATCTAATACATACTTAATTGGTTTGATCTGGAAATCATCTATATCAGAGGAGTTACTGTTTTTAAATGATAACATCGTGGAAAACACTTCTTGTTCGTCTGTTGGAAAGAAAAAAGCATTGTGTTGATTTCTAGGTTTCATAAAGGACATTGATAACGGACTATGTATGCTACTTACAAGATTTATTAGATACATGTTAAAAGCTTCTGCGAGAGCTTTTCCTTGCAATGTTACACCATCTTTAGTTATTTCTTGTACAGCTGACTCAAAGGGACCATGTTTTAACACTTGATTTAACTGTTTCCATACCAGATCTGTTCTCTTCATACATGTCTCATTAAATAAATTATGAAAATATATTTGTTTAGACTGGCGAAGAACCTTATTCACTGTATTTCTGCATTTTTTGAAAAGAGCAAGATCTTCTGGAGTTCTTGTTTTAATAAACGTACTATACAGTTTATTTTTTTTATTAATCAATTTTAAGCACTTTTTAGTTACCCATGGCTTGCGGTTCTTTTTAGCTTGTTTTAATTGCCTATAAGGAAAAGAATTTTCATATATCTTCTTAAAAATATCTAAAAATTTATTATACGCTTCATCAGCAGATGTAGCGGAAAAAACCGAGTCCCAATTTGTATTTGAAATAGTTTCACGAAACTTTTCTAACGTGGCGGAATTTATGCTTCGGATCCTAATAGTCCTTCCGTTTTCATTCTCAAACTCATTTTTCCGGTTCGTTATATTATTTATCAACATGAATATGGGTAGATGATCACTTAAACTATATTCCAGAACACCAGCACTAACAGAACTTACTTCTTGATTCGTCACAAACACATCAAGCAATGTGGACGATGAGGATGTGACACGAGTGGGAGAATTTATAAAATTACAAAAGTTATTTGATGTAAGTAGAATAAGAAAGTCGTCTCTGACACGCGATTCTTCGAGTAAGTTTATATTTAGGTCTCCACCAAGAAAAAGTTTACATCTCTCCTCATTTGCAAAACAAAAAAGTTCTTCTAAAAGATTATAAAAGATTGAAACATTTCCACCTGGTGGACGATAAAAAACCGAGTAAATACAGTCTTTTCCCCTGACGCAGAGTATCTCATAGTCGCGAGTCATGATAGTGTAATCTGGAACAACTTCAAGGTCAGAAAAATTACTTTGTAACGAGACACCTCCACCTCGTCCGTAATCTCGATTTAAATAAAAATGATTATATCCAGGTAGTACAAAAAAATCACAATCATCAATATACCATGTTTCCGTTAGCATAATAATATTAAATGATGTTTGAAAAGAATCAAAAAGCAACATTAGGCTGTCACCCTTATTCCTAGCAGATTGCACATTTAGATGAAAAAAACTTATCTTAGTTCTGCGACCCTCATTCAAAAAAAGATTCAACTGATCAAGCGTTACAGCACCAAGGTCTTCTGCCATAACAACGCATACAGAAAAGAAAATAAAGAAAACAGCGATGTTTAACAAATTAACCTCAAGTCATCCTCATGCGATACTGAAATAACAGGAGTGTCAACCGATTTTTTCGCGAGTATCTTGCCGTTTCGCACCCACACAAACCGCCAAAGATGTTCACGTTTCTTAGACACTGTCATCCCGAGAAGTTTTTTCAAATACGGGCACAAATGCTCGTTCACAAATACTGGAGCATCCGATGGCAGATTTAGGTCGCGACACGAAATTCGCTTTTTCTTAGCCTTATCAAGGACACTGTCTCGCTTATTTCGGTGCGTGAAACGGACAATGATGTTGCTTTTATCACTATCTTTAGTCGGCACCCAGTGACATGCTTCGACGTCTGCTTTGGTTATCGGTTCACCGATGACATCTCCGAGTTTCGTTATCAACTGTTCTGCATTTACGGTTTCGTCTTTTAGGATACCTTTAACCTCGATGTTGTTGTTTCGCGAGTACTGCTCGCAGTTTACTAGCCTATTTTCAGCTTCTTTTAATGCCTTGGTCAACACAACCATTTCCATAGTAACCATAAACCATAGTAACCATAAAATTAAATAAATGTACCAGAGTTGCCCTTTAAAAACGCATTAATGGCATAGAGCGTGCATAAAAGTGCCGAGATCATTTTGCCATTAAACAAGATTTTCTACCTCGAACTTGATACTTATGAATATTAAATATAAAGGGAAGATATCTGGGCATTCAAACTTTTTATTTTACCAATCCTACAATAATTTTCTTCAATTGAGCATATAGGAAGGAGATTGATATAAAAGAGCCAGGGAATATATAAGACAATCTATAAATGTGTATATCACTTCATATTCACCCTTTCGCAAAAACAACAATAAAGACTGGTAAGCAGACCGCTTGGGTGACCACAGAAACATTGAAGCCGAAACGATGAGTAAAGTGCTTAAGCCACGGGTCTCAACCGTCACTATCACGATCTTAGATGCCACCAACGGTCAGTGATCGAAACTGCTGAACTCATCGACAGCTTAAGAAACCCATGGGTGGTTTTTTATATCCCTACTCCTAGTTATGTGAATCGCCCGTCGATGTCCTTATCGGTAGAGCCCTGCATACCCGCGGATTATCCTCATCTCATCCACGGATATCCGCAGTAAACTGGCGGATGCGGATGAAAATGGATCAGATTTGGCTGATGCGGATCGGGTGCGGATATCTGCGGTTCGGGTTTACATTTTTGCCGCGGCCAGCACGCGTGCGATCGCACATTGTAGAGTGAATAAGTTAGTGATACTAAGAAGTGCATCATAGAATGCATTGCAGGAGCAAACTGCTCCCTTAGATAAAAAGTGCCAACCGGGTAAAAAAATTGTTCTTCACGTCAAAAAAAGGTTTGATTCTCACTTAAGATCGCTTTAGAACGTTTTTTGAAGCGCCAAAAATGTTGTTCCTAGAAAAAGTAAAGAATGCAGGAACATCAGCACTCCCGGGAGAGAGTGTTCCTGTTTGGCAAGGAAATGGCTGAAAACGTTTTTGGGCAAAAGAAGAAAAAAAGACCGTCCAAGCCCAAGAAAGTAGAGGCCTGCAAGTGGCTTCTTTGCCTACAAGTAGATCGATGAGACTTAATTCGATCATCTGGAGTGGTGGAACTTGCGCCTCTACAAGTTTCCGCACCTCGTTCTTGTAGCGCAGTTCGTGCATCCCATCCCAGCATCAAGTGCATCAACGGAGAGAAACTTCTCTTTTAGGGGATATTAATTTAAAAGAGGCGAACCAGTCTGGATATGTTTATCATGTTGACGATATATTTTTTTTTCTTCGACACAGCAACCTCGACCGGAGAAACGTTCAGTCTGTGTGCGTTTTCTTTTTCTCGACAGTTGACACTGAGTTGTTTTAGGTATATGGTTCCGAGAATGCAGTTAAGGGTTCGTGTTTAAAACTGAAACCGATAGGAGGTGCTGCCATGATTGAATAGTGCGATATTTTGCCAGTGGCGTACTCGCGCCTTACCTCATCCCGAGTATTTTGCTGCGGCGAGTGAGCACCTTTCCTCCCCCACTTTTTTTATTGTTTGGTCTAAATAAAATGACACAATGTTATTAGTCTGTCATTTGTTGATGTTCATGTTTATAAAATATCCGTCTGCTTGAAGTGAGTTTTACAAAACCAAAAGAAAAAAAATATCGAAATTCCCTTCCTTTTTAGCGTATCAGCGTCACCAGCATCAGCGCATCAGTGTCATGGACTCCCAAGACAATCTCATAACTAGGATCAAACTTTCCAGCGATGCCAAGTGTCTCCGGAAGGATAATAGCCTATTTTATAAATACGACACAAAGGAATACGATAAAACAACTTTCACCGTATTCTGACACGAGGAGTTCTTTGTACAAAGGTAAGCACGGCCTATGAAATACCATCCAGATGTTGCTGTTTTTATCCGTTTGATTTTATGACTAAAATGAATGTGCGGATTTAGGGTCGGATGCGGACCCGAATTTTCCGGATGCGGTTCGGATACGAATACAAAGTCTGCGGATGCGGATCGTATGATCCAACTGTTATCCGCGCAGGGCTCTACCTATCGGTCACTGCCGCAACCTCATTTGCTGAGGAGCTGAGGAGCAATAATAAAATGCTCACAACTCACCCCGCCCCGCATCAG
Organism: Ixodes ricinus; assembly: GCA_037355805.1. NCBI lineage: Eukaryota > Metazoa > Arthropoda > Arachnida > Ixodida > Ixodidae > Ixodes > Ixodes ricinus. The sequence continues at coordinate 15,447 of JAZHYW010058171.1, forward strand.
TGACCGTAGATGTCATTTCTTCAACGTGACTGTATCATACTTTCTTGGAAGCAATCCCTAAACAGTTTTACCCTATCTTTCGGACCCTAAAATGCCCCCTCGTAATAAAAAAGAAAGAAGCGAAACGACAGGGATTCTTTTGTGTCCGTCTTCCGTACATCTGACAAGCGCTCCGTCTGGAAGGATCAGCGATTACTTTGCTTCCGTGCATATTTACGTGCCAACGCGTGGTTTACAAAACAAGCCCGCGTTTGCCGTCACCAGATGCGGCGAACTTCGCGTGCGCAGAAACCAGATTGGATCGAGATGAAGCGTTTGCGCAAGCGCCGTACCGGGAGCAGTGCCACCGAAGCGGCCTGATGTCAGTGCCGCGCGTTGGTCTACAAACATATCGAGACATCAATCAGCGCTCTGTCTTATCGAGCGAACCGGCTGAGGATTCCAGACACCGCTTTGTTGAAACCGAATGCTTGAATCGGATTCAGTCTTGTACACGCTACTGAACAAAAAATGCAATCGATTACAATTACGATTCCTCACGGTTAAATATTATTCAATTAGATTACTCCATAAATTGAAAAGATAAGTAATTCGGCTTTACTTGAAAAGGTGACCGCTACTTATCCGATTATCTCTGATTTTCAAAACGTCAGATCTTTTTCTGTCGGCTTGGAAACGAGTATTTCGTACCGGTCATTAGGGAGCTTTAGGAAAATCGTTTTTGCACATCTGATACGGTACGATAAGCCCTCCGGTACGAACTGCGCATGTGCGAGTCTTCTGCGGTAGCGCATGCGCAGTTCCTACCGGAGGGCCCACCGTATGCTGTATCGAATGTGCTTAAACGATTCCCTAAAACTCCCTATTATTGGATCTGAATCACCGAACTAAACTACTTATCGTCTGAATCCATCATTTCTGGTAAACATTCTCCTGACGGAGACTTGGTTTGAAGATTCCTTCGTCCGAAACTTGTACTAACAGATGGCGCCATTAGGGAGGGAAGAAAAAATAGTAACGATTACAAGCTTAATTATAGTTCTAAAAGTAATCAGATTATTCTCGTGATTATTTTCTAATAAAGGTATTGAAATGATTACAAAATTACTTAAAAAGCAATCGATTGCATGTAATTTGATTACCTGTCATGAGTATCTTTCAAGTCTGTCCCCCGGGTGGCATTTCAAGTACTTTTTGTAACGCTAACCCAAGGGATGCGCAGACTTTTTCTTTATTATACCGTGTACGATCTTATTAGAGTAAGGCCCCCGGTAAATTAAAGGTGAAGACATTTGTGCCAGCATGCTAATCTGGGGGGCTATGTTCGACAAATGTTCCGTTTCTTCAAAAAGAAACGGAAGTGACGATATCGCGTCTGATTGGTTAGAAGCTCAAAACACGAAAGTTCCCTCTTTCGTCACTAGGGCCTCTAACCAATCAGACGAATTATCGACCAATTTCACGACTTCGCACGAGTATCGAGTCATCAAAGCGCTTCCAATTCAAACGCTGCTCTGACCCTTTTAAAAGCAGCGAATGTTTTGTAACTAGTGCACTCTAAAAAAAGCCCGTGCGTCTGCTTCCCCGCACAACTCTCAGAGAGCCAATCACCGCAACTTACGGAGGCAGCTCAGTGAATGACAATGCCGAAACATATGTTTAGACCAAAAAACGTAGTTTGAGTTGTGACATTAAGCAATGCAAGCGTGACGTTTTGCACTGCTTAATGTCACAACTCAGACTGCGTTTTTTGGTCTAAACATATGTTTCGGCATTGTCATTCGCTGAGCTGCCTCCGTAAGTTGGGCGTGATTGGCTCTCCGAGTGTTGTGCGTAAAAGTAGACGCACGAAATGTTTTAGAGTGTGTCACAGGTTTACCGGGGCTTATCAACAGAGGCGCGGGTGTTTTGTATCATACATGTTCGCAAAAATTATTAATAAAGTAGGAGTACTTTTTTTCAGGCTTCGCAAATGCTTTGAGTGTCTTGCCGACCATACCCATTCCGCAAATGAAGACGCTTGCTCGATAGCAATTGAATTGTATGTCTGTTGACGCATTTCTGTCTACATAGCAACAATTTATATAAATAAAAAAAAAAACTTGCTCTTTCGGGCTGTTACAGTCCTGTTCGGAATCCTCAAGATTCTGCTGTTTTTCGTGTGTTTTTTTTTAGTTACTATTTTTGATTAGAGAGCCAACGCATCAACCCAGTGTCGCCTTTTTACAGATATGTCTGCACTATATTCCTAAATAGTCTCGAAGAGATACGAGCATTTAATAACTGCCATTCAACTGGCGGTACGGGTGTATAGCTACCGATACGGTGTCACGGTTCTGGCGAGAAGCTCCTGAAACGCTACTTCAGCCCGGCTCGTCGTCGCCTTGAGGATTTCCAGTACGCGATGCTGCCCGACTGAATCTGGTGACCTTTCAGCACACCGCCCACCGCGACCCGAGGATGTTCACTTCGTTTGCTTCAGGGCGCAGTACTCCCGATAGGACTCTGAGCGCTGCGTGATTCCATACGTTATGATCGTTGATAAATATCGTTGTTGTTGTTTTTGTCACCTTAGCATCGGGACGATTCGTTTCTAAAGGAAGAGAGGTGTCAAATGCATTTTTTGTTTGTTCTATACAGTGAAGCGTTTAAATGCACCATTTTACCTTTAGAGATCCGCAACAGATATTGCTTGCTTATGCCTGGAGACGTAGCCAGGTGTAGAGAGCAGTCAGTTGTTGTATAGTCTCAAATATACGTAAGGGTCTCTTATGCAATCGTAATCAAACGACTCATAATGAGTCTTTGTCACAGCAACAGTTAAGGGTTAGGGTTGGAATGAATTAAGCTATTCTGAAAAAGACCATTAAAAGCTTCCCGCCCGAGGCCCGGTCTCCCTGACAACGCGCACAATACAATTGAAGGTCATTTCTCTAATTTCACAATGACTCGAAGCCAATGGAAAAAAAAAGACCTGTTTCATTATATAACTCACTCTAACTACCTCTGCCACCATTAAATAAACGCTTACGAAATCCGCAAGCTTGGGTAGAAAAAGGCGTTTGTCGAGATTAGTTTGTCTTTGAGTGCAAAGACAAAAAAGGAAAGCGCAAGAAAAAAAAAAATGCTTGCCTAAAAGGACACGTTTCTTGGATTCTTCCTTGTATAAATATCCTCTTACATTCTGTCGTCTCAGAATCTCGGCGTCCTATTTCCTTTACCTTTTTCGTGACGTGGTGGACGTCCTCGCGATAGCGTAAACACGCAACGTGAGCAAGCTGTGGCTTTTTGAGAAAGCATTCAACAATATTTGCGCAAGAGAGTTGAAAATGGCACCGTACATGCATCTCTTCTCTCTCGTTATGGTTAGCGTGTACCACGTTAAAAATGAGCCATTCTGTTGTGGGTAAGCACGCCTATTCTTCAAGTAAAGTCAAGAGAGCCCTATCACAATAAGATATCTCCTGGTTTGCCTAGCACTGACCGCCATGGTCATCGAGGTCCCTTTGCATCGTGTGGAGCTCTGCGGTAAGAATGAGTAGTTAATTAAAGGGACACTAAAATTTAAAAAAAAAACTTTTTTTAGAGGGCATAGATGGGACACGTATTTCTTTCCGCGAAATATAAAAGAAATTTGCACAATATTTACACCGTCAGATGCATAAAGTTATTATAATAAACGCAAGAGGCTCAGCTGGCGCTAGTGTCTACGGGACTTCCGGTTGCAAATTGAAGCAGACAGCATGCAGTCTACTTCTCCAGTCTTCCTGTGTATTCCTATGGGAAAACGCGCGTGAATTTTGTCTCGTAGCCGGAAAATAACATGAATAACTTTTGTCATATCGATTGTAACGAATAGTATGTACCTTTATTGGTATTGTGAAAGTGTAATTGCTTTAGTTAAAGCATTTTTCTTTTACCACTGAACGATGTTAAACTTCACTATATTTCAGGCCCAAACCTCTGTTCCGTGGCGGGTATGTAGAAACGAGCGACGATTCTAAGCAAAATAACGATCGAAAGGAATGTAGAGTGTGTTCAAAGTTCGCCAGCATTCCGTTGGTGCTTAACCTTTGTCCGGAAGTGCTCTTTTTAGCCTCGACCGCAAGGAGCAAAAGCGAACAATAATCTCGAACCCAACGCCGCCCAACGCTCGCGCGGAGGGGGCTGCGTCGGCCCGCACAGCTGCTTCCCGTCGTAGGCTTCTTTGCTGGTGTGCCGACTTACGTTTCGCCGGCATCGGTCCTGTTTACCGCGGTATGTGAGTATAGTGCCCGTAATGTGAGAGCCGTTTGTCCATACGCCAATTTGCCGCTGTTGGTTTCCATCTAGCCGAGCCAGAAAACATCTCGCGACGAGTTGACCGCGCCGCGAGTGACGAAGAAAAAGCAAACATGGCGACGGTTTGTACGATTGCTTTGGTGACTCCGGTGTTGCGTGTCTTCAACGTCCTCGTGAGAAGATTTCCCTGCCCTTCGAAGCACCACGAATGCAAGCACCACGAGTGGCACAAAATATGTGGAATCGTCGTCTCAACTACAAATAAGCAGGCCTTTACGAGCAACGACGATGCCGAGCAGGCGCTCGGCACTGTTGTGCCGTCAGATGTTCTACAGCGCCGAGGTATTTTCATTTATCATTTGGAATGGCTTCAAGAGTGGGAAATTAATCTATTTCGCGGATTGTTCACGCCGAGGCCAGTGCCCTCCGTTGCAGTGCCGTTGCCGCGCAAAGTGCAGAGAAAACCGGGTGGTGATGGCGGCGGTGCTCTTTGATCGCTTTGATCTTGCGCCGTCGGGTTCATGAAGTCCGGAGTAAACGTACGTACGTGCGTCTGCTTGATCGGTGTACGTGCGTCTGCTGGATCGGTGTTTTGGACTGCCTCAAAACTCTTTCTCACGCGCATTTTCCTTGTGAAGCTTAGTAGCTCATTACACCTCGTCGTCGACTGCGCTCATTTGACTATGACGCACGAGCCTGCATGATGTGAATTTCACTGCCTATGATCTTTGGTGTGCTGTAACGAGGGCTAATAAAATATCACCGCGAACTTCTGAACAAACGAGTCGAAGTTTCGTCTGTTATCATAACTGATCGCCTGTCACAATATTAATCAGTAGCGTTCCTAGACTCCGCCCCAACAGGCACCCTGCTTCGTTACCCGATAGTAAGTGTCTCCTGGTACCTCGTAGAATTCCAGCTCCCACTTCAAGTAAGTACCATCCTTTAGAACTGGCAATTAAAAGTTTCGAACCCAGACGCTCGCAGCGTGTGTGGGGGAAGGCGATAGACCGCGACCTTTCCCAGTACTAGCACGTTGCCGGCGTCGGTCTTGTTTACCGCCGTGTAATGTATCAGAGCAATTCGTCCGGACGGCACTGTGCCGTTGCTGGTTGTACGAACAACCAGAGGAAACGCAGGGTTCTTTTGGACACCCACTGCCCGTCATGCAATTGCCTAAGAAGCGGATGCGACGTCTACGGCTTCCACAAGTTTCCGTCCCATGCAGCTTCTCGGCAAGAATGGACAGCTGCACTCGGAAGAAAAAACTTCACTCCGAGCAAGAACTCAAGAGTGAGTGCCAGTGAAGCAACTATTTTTTTCTATGCGTACGTTTGGTGTGCGTGATGGATACAACGGAGGTGGTCACTTCTCCGTGATCAGTCGGCAGGTCGTTTACGTCGTGTACGTACGCTAGCTACGAATGGTACCTTCGTTTCGGTTTCGGTCACTTATTTCGGCTCGGCAGAGCTGCGCTGCCGCAGAAAGGCAAGTAGATCGCGAAAATCGGTCTCAAACGTGCCACGAATGTAATGTCGTATACAAGAAGCCAACAATCAAGCATTTGAAAGCTACAAGAAAGCGGTAGTGAAATATTTACTTCGCAATGAACCCGCACTGAAACGCGGATGTCAAGGGTCAGCAAATACCGAGAACATCTAAGACAAGAAAGGTTTTCCCTTGTTTTCTTGATCGAGATGGGTTCTCGAATGTTCACGGCATCTTCCCTGTTGAAGAACGGGCCGCGGAGGCTTCTGGTGAAGACATCTTTCACGATGTGTCGGTGCATTCGGACAGCCTGCCGCATCCAGCTCCCCAAAGCAACGCCGCCAACGCAGCCCCCTCCCTGCCTGCCAGTTCTTTCCGCGTGGTGGCGCGAGCGTAGATAAACATGGCGGCGCCCTGGAATTGGCGCGGACACTGGTCTATATTGCTAATATGCCTGTCCTCTCACTATATGAAAATGACCCCATCGTGCATCTTTACGAGTGGTTAAAAAACGTTCGAAACGTAAAGAATAAAGCACGTGTGCTACGAAAGGTGGGTTTTCTTATTATTTCTTATGTTGGGCAGTTTTTATCGCGCACCTGTTCTTTGGCTTCCCCTATTTGCAAAGATTTGGAGCGTGCGGGTGATGATTTTAACCCAGAACAAGCATCTTCGCACATATTCACGAGCAGAAAGAATAAAGCAGTACTTATTTATTGCAAATCGGACTATATTACGTGACTTTCAGTTTATTTTGATCGTCTGCAAGCACAAGGAGTTACTTATCCAATGTTACTGCGTAGTTCTTGCCGTCTCTCTTGGTTTTCCACATGTCCTTCGTTCGTTTGGCACGTATATCCCCCATGCTGGAATGCGTCGACGCCGTGTTCGCGGTAACAGTGTCCGACAGTGCACATGAATACACGTACGAAGCCGTTTTAGCACCGTTTTTAATGCGACGAATCTGAATGAAAAACACCGTAACTGACCAATTATTTCGTCTGCGTGACTGAGAAATGTTCCAATGTGCCTAGTACGTACAAATTATTCGTGATATTTGCTCTCATAATCGAGCGCAGAAAGAAAATGCACTCGCTTTTTCCCATAGAAATGCATTACCGGAAGTCAATTTCTGACTGCTTGCTGTCTGCTTCAAAATGCAACAGCACACTAGCGCCAGCTGAGCCTCTAGCGTTTATTGTAATAACTCTATGGTCAGATGCAATTCAAACCCGTAAGTGATGACGTCACAACATGGTGTTTCGCTCCAAACAAACCGTGGCTAGGACCGTCGTTATGGAGAAACGCATGGTGGCTTGACGTGAGGTTGGAAATTGCGTGATAAAAAAAAAGTAAATCGTTTTTTGGTAGCACTGTGTCTTTTCAATATCCAATCATGAATGCTCTTTCTATCGTGTCAGTACCATAAAGCGATGGCAAAACCTCGTACTAAAGTTTCACAACTGGTTTTGCCTTGCAATCAGACGAAACGATGGCTTTGCGGGTTCAGTGGTTCTTTCTGAGGGAGTCGCGACTGTGTTTGAATGAAGTTGGTGACGATCGACGAAACTTTATTCTGCGTGGTAAACGTTCTTGTGGGAGTTGCAAAGCGATTTATGTGGAGGCCCGGCCCGCTTTAGGCCCCACGAATCGGTGACCCGGCCCGTCGCTACTGGATTGGCTTGGCTAATAAGCCGAACACGCTCGGAAGGCTGGTGTCTCCTCTCGCGACATCCGGTGCGTCTAGTCTGGCGTCTGACACCGCTTGCTAGCCACGTGAGCAAAGCGCAGCAGCCCCCGGCATCGTTAGCTATTTCAAATCCGACAGTCGTCGTCTGCAAGGCCCGTAGACGCGGACATGAAAGCTTTGCGTCGGCGTCCGTTTTCGTCTTCGTCCGTCTGCTATTCTGCCCCTGTCTGAAAACTTCTCCAACGCTCGCAAGACTCGACCATGCAAGTGGCGTTCTAGCGTTACATCATGTACAAGCCGCGGCCCAATACAAGCGTCTGCCAGCGTCTGTCGATGCGCGGGGAAAAGCGCCCGAGAGGACTTAAAAAGCAACAAAATAACTGTGCAGTCATTTCAGCGTTTCTTCTCGTCGTTATTTATTTTTTCACGTGGCATCCGCGAGTAATATGTGAGTAAGCGTCATGACGCACAATTAAGACGCGACCTAAAAATATGCGCTTTCGCAGGCCAGGTGCACTGAAAAACTTGAGGGCTGCTTGCTTTTCGAAGCGAAATGACGGGAACGTACCTGGACAAACTTGATGCGAGTCGAACGCCCGATTGCCTCCAGCCAAATGGCTCGCAAATTCTTATGCGGGTAGGTATCTTCTCGGTATTGAAACCATGGTTGCAATCACGACTGTTGCACAATTGACAGAGCAGCGGGTCCGCTTTTACGGGAACCAACGTCTTTATTCAGCATCCACACGCGCAAACGAACGAATCACGCCAGATCAAGCAAGACCTCCATTCGGAAGCTGATCATCCAGGAGTGTGCGCGATTCTAACACCGCGGTGCAACCATCGCTGAAAGTTGCAAATTCGTACACACTCAGAAGAAAAAAAGGGGGTATAGTTCTTACACCCTAGTCCCATATACGACACCCCAAAACTTCAGTTCGACGTCCAGCGCGCTGACGTCGAACCGACGGTACCAACTTTCACAAGCGGCTTGATAGCCGAGTGGTACAACTTATTCAAATAGCTAATGTACGTGTTATTGATGACTACAAAAAAAAGAAGTATCGGGGTTTTTCTTTGGCATTACCGCAAAACCTCAGTGAGTTTTTTTTTTCTTTTCTGTAGTCTTTGAAACGCACTTTAGCTGTTTAAGAAGGTTTATCTCACCGTTCTCAAGCCCCTCGTAAAAGTTGAGGCAGTCTGTTCGACGTCAGAGCGCTGTACGTCGAAATTAAGTTTTGGGGTGTCGTATATGGGACACAGTGGCGTAGCCAGGGGGTGTTCAAGGGTCAAAACACCCCCCGAAATTTCAACGTTTCTCTCCATCCCCCTTTCCGTTGTCAGTGTTTGTGTGTGTGCTTCGTTGTTTTGTCAAGGCAATAAAAAATTATATGTGGTTCTCTTTCTATTCGACAACCCACTACGTCGAGGAGCCAGGCCCACGAAATTCCAAGGCAAGACGAAGATGACGAGCACTGTCCATGGACTGCGTGAAAAACGCAAGTCCGGCCTGAACTTGCGTTTTTCACGACATAGAGACCGACGCCGTTGTGGCCAACGACGTCGGTCTCTTCGTCGCAAGCCTCGACTTCAAGCAAATCTCCAGCCTCTGCGGAGCACTCGTTTCTTTAATTAAACTGGCTGGGGATGTTCTAGGTTGGACACAGATGTGGAAGGACCGCACCGGTTAGCGTGTCTCAGTGGTACAGGCAACTTGTTTTTGCCCGGAGACCTTGTATCCTAATGTAAACCGCCTGCTGCAAATCCTGGTTATCATGCCCGTTAGCACCGCTAAAACGGAACGTTCGTTCTCGAGACTGCGAGGACTGAAGTCGTACCTGAGTGCTTCAACGTCCCAGGAGCGCTTGCTAGGGGTTGCGCTTCTGAACATTCACCGGAACATCCAAGTTAGCCCCGAAAGTGTCCTCTCGCTCCTTTCTATCGACCGACGGCGGCTTCCATTAAATGTCTGGACCCCACGAAATGATAGAAACTGGTTCTTTTATCTGCCCCTTTCTCGTAAAATGACATCGAAGAGCGGAAAGAACCCGAAGCATCACAATAGCACGATCATTTCTGAAAAATGTGATCCGCGCAGGAACAATTAGCGTGACGCTTCACTTGCTCATTGCCCCATTGCGCATTGCAGTTTTAATTGTTTAAACTTTAATCATATTCTAAACTTGACTATTCTCTGGCACTCTTCGGTAGTATTTTAGTCATTGGATACCCGAGTGTTCCGCAGAGAAGTGTACGCACCGGAATATTTTGTGGGCCTGTCTGGACTTTTTTATTCAAAGCCCCTTATTACATTTTATGATTGCGTGTTTTCGTTGTCCATTATTAACGTTTTCCTCTTTAAACATTGAACAAACGAGATGTGGCAAAAAATGTTGAATTTTGTTTTAAGAAACAGAAAAATAGTAACTAAAATTGTGTTAATAAAAATTCTTTTCCTGTCTTTTTTCTTTTTGCTTTTTGAATTGTTCTAACAAAAAAACATACCCTGAAAAAAATGTTCTGGCTGCGCCACTGATGGGACAAGGGGTGTTATAACATAACCATTTTTTCTGAGCAGTGTATGTCATACTGAACGTCCTTGTACCAACATCACCTGGTATCACAGCAAAGGTTTAAAAGAGCCGGCGGTCACGTGGAATAAAAAGATTACATCATGCGACTCGTGCGTGACCACGGGATTGCTTTCTATGCGGTGCGCGGCCGCACAAACAGACGATCAAGATGGATACGTTGAAGTCTCCCGAAGCACTGCGTCTGTCCGGAAACCTGGAACTCAACTGGCCCAAGTTCAAGCAGCGATTAGATTGGCACCTGAAGGCCACAGGCTTCGTGAAGAAAGAAGAGGAAAAGGCGACCCTGCTGCTCTATGTCGCTGGAGAAGAGGCGATCGAGGTTCTATAACACTTCGTATTTCGAGACGGAGAAGACAAGGAGTCGTACACGACACTGGTACGAATGTTCGAAGTCTGTTGCATTCCACGCATGAATGAGAGATACGAACGCGACGAGTCATGCCGCAGCAAGAAGCTGAGCATTTCGAATAGTTTCTTCGATGCTTAGAAACCAAGGTCTAGTCGTACAATTTCGGAAACATTGCAGATCCGATGCTACGCGACCAGATTGGGTTTGGAATATCGGATAAAAAAACTGCGAACAAAGCTCCTGCGAGACGCCGACCTCGCGCTTGATAAAGCGGTATGCATCTGCTAAGCGGCAGAAATTTCCGAAAAACAGAATCAAGCATGGGGGTAAATTAAAAGCAAACTGATGTTGTCACATGAGCAAACGTGGCACAGATGCGCTACAAGCAAAGGAATCGTCGCGGTCGATGCAACTTCGTTCACGACATTCAACGTTGTCCCGCCTCCGGGAAAGTCTGCCACAACTGCGGAAAAGCCAACCATTTCGGAGCGTGTTGTTTGGTGGGTCGACAAGCGACAGAAGCCCAGAAGTGCTGCATGAGTTGGGGTAGACCTATTTGAGTACGTCAGGCAAGTCATATTTGGTCACATATGAGTCACACTCAAACTTTCCCGGATACTGAGCCACTTGACACTACAGCGCGAACCGTAATTGATAAATTAAGTGCCACGTTTGGAAGACACAGTATACCTATCGAAGTTCGCTCAGATAACGGGGCCACAATTTTCATCGAGAAAATTTAAAATGTTTCCTTCTCTTTAGTACTTCCAGCACGCCACATCACGTCCTCGCTTCCAACGTTTAAACGGCCTGGCCGTAAAAGCTGTCCAAATAGTCAAACGCATTCTCAAGAAGACAACACAAGCAGAAGAAGACTACTCGCTAGGTGTGCTCAATGATCGAACAACCCCACTGGAGGACCGCCGGACACCGGGTGAACTCCTCATGGGTCGAAGACTTCAGTCCCGCGCGCCAGACTTCGCACAGACGCCACAACACGGGTACAAAAACACAAACAAGATAAAGGCGAGCATTGCCTGCACCATCTACGGCCCGGCGATATTCTCAGACTTGCATCACCGACTGGCTTCAGCTTCAAAGACAAAGCGCTCAGCCAGGTTGCTCCAAGGTCGTGTGCCGTACTGACAGAAAAGAACCTCATTCTTTGCAGGATACTGCCATCATCTGAAGCCGACGACCAAAACCTTCTCAATTTCTAAGTAAATAAGAGCTCAAAAAAGGAAATAAACTCTTTCTCTTTACCTGCACCACCTGACGGTATAACAGGTTTAATCCAATTTAAAATAAAAAATGAGGGCCGTAATTGGCCAAAAGTTTGTTTAGTTCTTAAAGCCAAACCTTCTGTTTAGCTTTTAGAATCACCGTGTAGGCAGAAAGTCACCGCGTAGGCAGAAACCTTCTGCCTACACAGTGACGATGGCGACGAATGCTACCTAGAAGAATCACCTCATAGCAACCTTACCTCAACTAGCACCACCACTGCCACCGCCACAGCTCGCCCATCCTACAACCACGAGCTCTCACAACCCTGTCGCCATCTGGACGGGGTCGTCCTCAGGCAAAGTCGACCTACAACAAAAAGTTCAGCCACGTCGTGTAAACCTAAATCATCCTTCAGCAAAAAAGGGCGATGTACCAAATAAGGACGTCACCTGACGTCATAGCAACGCTATAAAAGAGTCGCCGCTCGCGTGTAATAAACGGATTGCATTTTGCGTCTAATGCGTGACCACGGTATTGCTTGCTCGCGATACAGTCCCTAAGTGCACTCGTTATTTAAGTATGCCTATAAAGTCCCCATTTTAGAAAGATCTGTGTGTTTCATTGTTTATTCCTCTTAGGCGCTTTTCGTCATTTAGTTCGTACTACCAAGTGCATGATTTTATTTTAATCCAAACAATCTACAAAAGTCTTAGAAAAAATTGAAATATTTTCTTTTTTACGCTTCTCGTTTGTCGAGGCGTGTTTCTGCCCAAATGTAGCACTAGCGGTTCGAACCGGATGCCAGACTTTCATAACGAACCGTTCTTCTACAAACGCAGGGGTGGAACTCAGGAAATACACTTGGGAGCAGCCACGGGAGCAGCTGAAACCGCTGTTTTGGAGCAGGTTGGGAGCAGCTAAAACTACATTCAGGAGCAGGCTGGGAGCAGCTCAAATCAGTTTTCATTGCACTTCAGCTTGTGTCTTAGACGAGCACGTGGAGCAATTTCAATTGTGCTTAGGAGCACAGATGAACATGAGTGGTTATGAACCTAGCTAGATAGGATAACAGTGTGACAGATGCTAAAACTTGGCCTTCATGAGAACCAAAAAGCAAGTACCATATGTTTCTGAAGATAGTGTCCTTGATATTTTCTGAGTGGCTTTCAGCTGCTCAAAATGCAAACCAGCACGCTTATCGCACAACCCACACGTGCTCGACATAGTAATTATTTGTGCGAATCACGTGACGTGCGTAAGCAACGGACGTGCAGTTGAGCGGAGGAACAGGGCAAACAATTTCGAGTTTATCCTATTGTGCAACTCAATACTGAAGCAGCAGACTACGATTAACAGAGTTATCGTATTCGAAGCGATGAGCCGGAGCAAGATTAAAGTACGCCGAGCAGATCTACCGCTCGCGTGAGAGCTGCTGGCCGGCAAGGTTACGGATCGGACCGCGTTTCAGTTCAATCAAATCACGATTCACCAAGCAGGAAATGCGGTTCCAACTTCTAACGATGAAGCACTAGAAGGAATCTTTTTCTAATGTGTTTTCAACTGGCTGACGTCCGGAACCCGGGCCGAAGAGCCTCAGGCAATCTGACGCTTAACGACTCGACCTCACCTCGGCTGACTTGCTTAACCGTTTACGGTTGAAGAATAACAATCCAGTCGCAGGTGGTGTAGCACTTGGAATCCAACCCCCAGAGTTTTTTCGCACGCTTCCGACTCGGGATACAAAGGGAAAGTAAACGGAATAACAATTGCAAGGCCGACCAAGCTAAACGCACTCATTGTTGCCAATCGAGTCGATGAAAACCGAAACCAAGACAAAATAGATTTTTTTGGCGCACATTGTGCAATTTGGAGCACAATGGCGCAAGGTATTGGCTGTGGCGCAGTTTCCGCAAAATGGCGCAGGATGGCGCAGACAAATGCGTCTGGCGCAAAATGGTGCAAATGGCGCAGCCGTTCCACCCCTGCAAACGTTATAAGTGATTTTCTGAAAATTTCGATGGGGAAATAGAGCCCATCCTTTGTAACTGGCGCCATTCAGCTCCATGTATTCGAAGACTCTATCGGCCGCCATTTTCCCAGTGAAACTATCAGAAAATCATAACTTCTTTAACAAATCAACCGTTCGTCCTGAAACTTTGCCATGTGGTTCAGACCGCTAGCGCTATCTTGGGGCACAATACGTTCGGCCATAGCCTCCTCTATACGGAGAAAGCCTGGCACGTCGCGAAAAAAAGTGGCCGCCAAAAGTAGGAGAGGAGGGCGGGGAATCGCGAGCGGAGGGAAGCTATACTTCGTTTCAGCTTGGGTCCAGACGCAGGTGATGCTACAAGCGCGAGCTCCGGGCTTCCAGCGTCCCTGCCAAGCACGCGCGCTCGTGCAGTACAAGCACTGTTCAGGGCCACACGCTCGCGCTCGTAGCATCGGCTGCGTCTGGACCCAAGCTGAAACGAAGTATAGGGTGCTAGCGCCACACAAGAGCGAGCGGCCAAACGCAAAAACAGTCTTCTTTTTTTTCCTCTTTTTTTTTTCGGAATCGCGGAGAAGAGAAAGTCAACGTCAACCCTTCCCCTTCGCCGTCCCTGCGTCCGCATCTCCGCAGCGGTCCCGGTCGTCGCTTTCGTTTGCGTTGGAGGTTGTGCGACGAACTCCCGGAAAGTCGGTATCTGGTGCTTGGAGCGTTCGGCGATTTATGGGCCATATACTTCGTTTCACCTTAGGTTTGAACGAAGTCAAAGATATACTTCGTTTGATCTTACGTGCGAGCGAAGGCAGTGCTAGGCGTGCGAGCCGAGCACTCATACGTTCGCTGCTTTGCACGCGCGCTTATCCAGTTAATGCTTTTCCTCGGGCTATCCTCTCCCGGAGTACGAAAACGACGGTGACGAAAACACAAAAACAAACGTGGTTCGGGAGCGGCCGCTCATGACCCAAGCGCTCGCAGTCTATCTCTAGCCTTTCTGCTCTGCGCTACGATATTGGTCACCGCTTCGCGCGCTCCTCCTCTCCTTTTTCTGCGGCCGCGCGCCCTATGGCTCCGCCGTCGATGTGCCAGGCTTTCTCCGTATAGAGGAGGCTATGGTTCGGCAATCAGTCGTTTATTTCCGAAAAAACAAAACATGTTTGTTTGTTTTTGAAGGAGGGAGGCGGGTGGCCTGTAGTTTGTTCTAAAGGGGGAAAACAACAAGAAACTAAAGGGTGCGGCGGTGGAAACGTACACATATTTAAAACGCGTTCTGGTCTTGCTCTGCACGCAGAATTTACCCAAGTTTCTTTAAATTTGTTCCTTAGTGCAACTGAGTGAAATTTAATTAATGTCATTGAGTCTTCCATGGCGTGTACAACTTTCTTGACCCAATATCCAGCGAAATTCGACTAGAAAGAAAAATTCACGAGCCATTCGAGTTTGTGAAGGTGAATCACCAGCGAAGGTGTTTAGCACACGACACAGACGTGACAAAGAATTTTGAACAAAGGTACGAAAACATTTATTGTCTTGATCGGTGGTCATTATTTGTGTTGATCGGTGGATTGTTATTGGCCATCATTTGGTCATGATGGTGGTGACGATGACCTTGTGGTCGCTATATGGTACACAACTGATCGGCTCGGGTACAACCTTGGACACGTTCTTAGCTAGAGTCCAATCTATGATCGACCGCTGGTGAGTGGTAGGGTTTGCGCACTTTGTGTGGCACATGAAACCAAAGCGTTCCAACCCAAATTCCGACGGAACCGCCACTCGGCGGAAAGTAGACACGCGCGACGGTACCGCCACGCCGGGAGAGCGGAAGGAAAGGAAACTAGGCACGCAAGCGTTTGGAACGACGACAAAGAGAGGGCGGTGTGAGCGTAGAAATGGCCGACGCGAGTCACACAGCGGCAAATCTTTGAGAAACCTTTAGTGTCTACCTGAGAGTCTACTGATCTTGAACATTATGTCTATTGGTAACTAATCTACTAAAAATGCATATCCAAGTGATAAGACGTATGAGCTTTTGCATAGAATGAAGCGATTTTGCATCTAATTCGGGACCTGCGATTTTGTTGACGTATACAAAAAATCCACGGAACTCTAGCCATAAACAGCTTCGCTGTAAAACACCAAGTGCGACATAAAAAGAAGCGGGAGAAAAGCGAGTCAGTAAGAAATTCCTATGTGTTCGTATATCTCTTAACTTTTCTTGCCTGTCGCTCTTCCCTGTGACTATGCCGGCACTTTTAGGGGCGAAGCTCCTTAGGGCTAGCCATGTCCGTGTGTCCGTCCGCCGTAGGTTTGGCGTCGGGTGCTCGTGCTTCTGCTCGTGAGATCACATGCTCACCTGATAGCACGTGTAGCAGCTCATGACTCACGTGCTCGTGTAGGGCAAAAAAAAGAAGAAACAAACAAAGATGAAAAAAATGTTGAAATATGTTTGCGCAGCGACAGGACGAGTAGGGGCTCTGAGATGTGGTAGTAACTCAAGACCTGGGGTTTCTGTCATGGATGAAACGTTGCATGTAGCCGCTCAACGTCTATACAGGAGAGGGCGCTGCGGTCAAATGCGTATATAATCGCGTTAAACTTTGCATGCATTGGCTCAACGTTTATAGACGAGAGGGCGCTGCGGTCAAATTCTCAAATGCGTATATAACCACGTTCCATACCACACATTCTCTTTCTGACATGGATGAAAACGAACGAAAGGCTCGGCATGCTGCGGCTCAGTGTCTACGCAGACAAGCACCACCAGAGCTTCGCCCCAATTAACATCATTCACCACGTGGAGATGGGGTCAATTTTTATCATGACTCCGTTTCTGAATTAGGTATTCGACGTTCAATTTGCCTGAACGCTCAGAGAGAATGAGTCATATTTTCCGGAATTTAGTGCGCGGGTCATGCATGGTTAAATTTTAAATTTGACACGATGCCGACTATCTACAAGTGCAGACGATACAAGGATTTGTTTCTTTCAGGTAGCTCAATATGATGATACTTTGTGAATAAAATGTTAGAATATATTTTTATTGCATAGGCTTCTTTGAGTGCACATAAATCAGAAAATATTGAAGATGTAATGTGTAGGAACGCATTACTTCAGCGACCTGGTTTAGACCTCTCAACAGCTGTTGACTTGTTAAACTCACTTGACGGCTTCGTGAATTCCCTCTGGCCTAGATTTGAAGCTTTCGAAGAGAGGGCTAAGGCACTGAGCGTAGAGCAGTGTTATGAATGTAAACGAACTCGAAACCCTTCAGGGCAATTCACCACAGTGGATGACAGGACTTGCGGCAGCAAAAGGTTCGAGATAGATACGTTTTACGTAATTCTTTAAAATCTGAGCTCAGCACTGCATGCTCCGAAAGCTGTGTACATTTACATCTGCCGAAAATTTCACTTTCTTACGGTTCTTACGGACCATCGAAGCGACGACGACGAACCAATCAAGCAAGCTGATAGGCTAGCGGAGATTTACAAGGACGACCTTGAACCGACATTTTCAACTGAAATCCTTCAGTTCTCAAATTATCTACTGAGTTTCACTTGCGAAGACAAAAGTGCTCGAGGACTTTTGAAATTGTTGCAAGAGAGAGACATTGAAAGCGTTTTTGCCAACCTTTCTATTGCTCTTAGAATATATCTGTGTTTACTCGTACCTAACTGCGAAAGCGAACGATCCTTTTCAAAGCTGTCCTTGATTAAAAATTTCCTTGCCTGCACTCTCGGCGAGGTAGAGTTGAATTCTCTCGCCACCATATCTATCATAAGGGACCTTTTGCGTGAGATATCTTTTGATGAACCATTACTTGAATTTTCAAGCTTGAGGAGTAGGAAGGTGCTGCTTTAATGTAATGTCTTTTTGTATTCCTGTGCTTTGTGATTGTTAGTTGTTTCCATTTTGTTTGACAGCATTTGAAACGTCTGCGACAAACACTTTCTCTTTATTCCCGCTTTTCCTCACTCGTAAAAGTTCCTGTGCGTTTACTTTCCCGCAAAACATTGGGAAGCCAACGGCTGCGATATACGAGGTGAACGCGGTTAGATAACGAACCAAAAATATGAAAATACAAACATAAAATCAAGGATGTGGCACTTGTAAACATGTGGAACGTCATGCTCCATGTCATATCAAAGATGACTTTATTTTTATGTCTCTGCATATTTTTGATCTCGTCATTCGCCGAGTTCTCGATCGGCTCAGCTTTGCAGGCAAGTGAAACCATTTTTAATGGATGTATGAAAGACGACAAAAAGTGATGGTTTTCACTATGGAGTTTAATTCCCTTGGAATGCATAAAAACAGAAAAATGGACACATAAGATTGCATTCTATATGATACCGATTGTATGTATTGTATAGTAAGAAATTTCATTGTAAATATTGTTAAAAGGTATCACGCCAACTTAGTACATTTCTAGGCATTCGAAGCGTGGACGTTTTAATAAAGTATGTTGTTTCTTACTTAAACTTCTCTTTTTGACCAACATTATTATCATCATCATTATCATCATTGTCATTATTATTAACATCATAATGATGATCTCAGATTTCAGGGCCCTGGCCAGCATTAGCCCAGGGGCCCGAAATCTCTTTATCTGGCCCTGGGTGGCCGCCGCAGCTGTGTATGCGCGAAATGGCATCCGTTTATTCGAAGACGGCTGTTTTCGAGTAATACGCGACTTATTTTTTCGCACACACTTGGGAACTGCATCACAAGAAACATATTTCAGTAGGGTACAGCCTAGGAGACTATATAATTCTAAAGAAAATTCAAGACATCCATCGACAAATGCTCGTCCCGACCATCCGACGGTCCTTTGCGTTATGTGACCACTGATGTCTATGAGAATTGCTGGATCGCGTTTGCCCGCTCCGCGAATGCGGCCACTGGCGGCCATATTTTTGGTAGAGTTTTATTACCTCTAGCCAAGGTACAGCTCCTGCAGCCGCTATCATCCACCCACGGCAGACAGCGTTTTGGCAGGTGTGGTGGCAGGCTGCCGTCAAAATAGGGCGGGTGAAATTTCGTGCTTGATTGAAATTGTTTGACGAAACATGTTTTTGAAACCCGGCGTGAACGATAGCCCGATCTTTGAGGACCCGGTGAAAGTTTCACGAAATCGCAGCACCGGGGAAAAGCAGCACAGCACGCATCGAAAGTCGCACGAGCAGCATCGAAAGCAGACGCCGGTACGGAGTCTGCTTTCAATGCGAGCTGCGCTGCTTCCCCGGTGCTGCGCTTTCGTAGAACTTTCGCCGGGTCCTCAAAGATGAGGCTACCGTTCACGCCGGGTTTCAAGAATCTGCTTCGTCGAACAACTTCAATCAAGCACGAAATATCAGCCACGGTAGAGTGTACTAGACTCACGGCAATTTTACGGCAGCTTGCCGCCATAGCGCTGTCCGCCATATTAAATATGATGGCCAGAGATAATATAACTCTACTAAAAAGATGGCCGGCCGTGGCCACATTCCCGTCCATAGGTGGAGCTGGTCAAACGCGATCCAGCAAACAGACATAGAGATCAGTGTATTTGACGTCACGCAGCAGCTACGGAAGTCAGCCACTGACACTGGCGAAATTCGGGGTCCAGTTTCATATATATACTTGCTCATGAAAGGTTTAATTAATATTGGTACATCATATATAAAAATAAAAATAATGTTTGCGTACTTGAAGGCTCTCTCGACGTAACTAGCGCAAAAACTTAAGTGATTCAGGTTTCGACAAGACAATTCCTTTAATACTTTATCGCAAAAAAAAAAAAGTCACTAGGTGAATATTTTGATTCTTGAGCTCGATAAAGTGTGTGCGTCTCCACATACCGCCACGCCCGATATATACTATCAGGGAAAGTACTCATAAACGATACACTTTCCATTAAAATTTGTTGAGCAGCAAGATATGTCAAATGCAGTGTTGATGCATGTTATTTATTTTTAATAAACGCGCATATGAGAGGTTACCAGATGTAATGCAACCGACTGAGTACTGAGTGAATTTAATACTTGAAGAAAAGAAGGATGATGAGAGTCGCTGACCTGCGTAACAATGATGATTCTGTCAGCTGTAAATAGTATACTGTTGTTTCTGTTGTCTCTCAAAGAGGCATCTCAGCAGCTTATTTCGAACAACGGAAAACGACCTGAAACCCTGTCACACCAAAAAACAAATCCAAGTTATCCGCCCAACCCACATCATGAGCAAAAAATTAAAAAGAAGAAAAGGCAAAGCTTCTTGTTACTTTCCCAGCATCCTCAAAGATATGGTTAATGTTTCTGGCAGACATTACGCCACAAGATGCTACAGGAACTGACGGCTTAACAAATGAAGGGTGTACCTTATAGCTTCGCGATCCCGTTGGCTATGGAGCAATAACGGACGCTGGGGACTAACCACGTCCCGTATTTCTTAAACTCTAGGTGACCATACTCAGACAGACGCTTCCGTAGGTCGCCGATTGATGACGTCGAAGCTCTGCATTGTTTTACAGCGAGAGCTGTTAGTGGGGACCTTGCCCGGGGAACTGCATGGTCGTCCTTCGTGAAAAATGTAGACTAGAAACCCGGTTTTTCACCTCATGATCATATTATTTTCCTATATATGTGTTGTTCACATTGTACGGACGTATGTGCCCCACGTCAAGAATTCGGTCGTTCTGGGAACGAAATAATAAAATATGTATGTATGTATGTATGTATGTATGTATGTAATGTATGTATGTATGTATGTATGTATGTATGTATGTATGTATGTATGTATGTATGTATGTATGTATGTAATGTATGTATGTATGTATGTATGTATGTATGTATGTAATGTATGTAATGTATGTATGTATGTAATATCATGTAATGTATGTATGTATGTATGTATGTATGTATGTATGTATGTATGTATGTATGTAATGTATGTATGTAATGTATGTATGTATGTATGTATGTATGCATACATGCATGCATGCAGACATGTACGCAACGCGTTACAAGTAACGAGTTACTTCTACCTAGTTACTATTTTCGGTAACGAGTAACGTATTTAGTTACTTTCTAAGAAGGGAACGAGTAACGTATTTAGTTACTTTTAAAGCCAAGTAACAAGTAACGGTATCTCGTTACTTTCGAGGAGTAACGTGTACAATAACCTTTAAACAACCCTGTTTTCATTCGAACCTGAGTATGCGTCTATTGCGAGAACGGTGTGTGGGCAACCCGAAAAACAACTAAACAGTATGACAATAGAGCAACGTATATCGCTGAACACGTCAGTCGAACAGTTCGAGTGACATGTCCAGAGATAAACGTTGCTGTACTGAACTCTACCGCTGGGAATGTCCTTCACCCAGCGAACACAATAAGGTTCGTTGGTTGAACCTTCTAGAACCGGGTACGGACCGAATGTAAGCCCGGAGGTTGCGAACACGGTAAGGCACAGAACCCGCTGTCCTCAATGAATGCGCAGTTCCCGAAGATTCACCAGTTCTTCCTGAAGCACAACACTGCCGTTCCTTCGAGCTCGTCGGTATAGAACGATTCTTCAGCGTCGCCGGAGATGTATTTTCAAGGAAGTGAGGAAACATAACTGATGAAAACTTCGAGAGGCAGCTATTGCTTAAGTGCAACGACTACTAAAAAGAAAGCCATAAACCATGAAACAGAAGCAGTTGTGTATTTGATCGCCAAAGTAACGAGAAAAGTAACTCGTTACTTTTGAGGTAACTCACGCGTTCTTTTTGAGAATTGGTAACGAGTAACGTATTTAGTTACTTTTTGAGCGAGTAACAAGTAACGGTATTCAGTTACTTTTTTGGTATAACGTGTACATGTCTGCATGCATGCATGTATGTACGTACGTACGTATGTATGTACGTACGTACGTATGTATGTATGTATGTATGTATGTATGTATGTATGTATGTATGTATGTATGTATGTATGTATGTATGTATGTATGTATGTATGTATGTATGTATGTATTACAGTGCAAATTTTGGCGGGCAAGTACCTACAAGCCGGTTGCTTCTTTTTACTTTCCGTAAATTTCTCTAGCCCTCCATAGTGGTAGCCTTCAAAATTATAATGGCAACATGGACCTAAAGTTGCTAATTAGAAAGTTAATTAGCAAATTTTATTTAAATAAATAGCGAATTTTTATACCTTTTGCAATTCCTGGCGTCCCCCTCGACAAAAAAATATATATATTTTTTTAAATCTTTCTTTTTTTTTCAGCGATCTTGTTGGCATTTTGTTAAAGCTTCCGCTGAAACACCCGGTAATGAAACATAAGGGCTTTTGCTTGCAAAAGGAATAAAGCGTGGTGCGTGCGTCCTGTGTGCTTCCTTTTTTTTTTTCTCTCGGCCTATAAAGAAAGTTTGTGACATTTGAAATTGCGACTATGATGGAGCGGGCGCGTTATCGGCGTATTTTGTCATGTTTCACTGGCTTTTTTACTGGTCAGAAGAATAATACAACATTTAAAAATAAGGTAATTAGATATAAAATTTTATTAATTAGGCTTTATAACAAAATACTACAACTCTCGCAAGACGCTTGCTGACAACATACAGTTGGTTTCATTGGCATAAAGAGATCCACTTTGAAGAAGAAAAAAATCAGGGCGCGTTATTTGGGATAGTTGGTATTTAAGTAAACGTACGTCTGGGTGGCGCGAGAAGGGAAACGTGGCTATGTTTTCAGTCATGATTTATTTTGGGGAAAATCACGGTACCCTGTAGAGCGATGGAATAATAAACGGCAAGCATATGACGATATGAGAGGTATAATAAGTAATGGCTGTATTGCAAGCCGACACATTTCGGACTTCTCGTCTCGCTCAATAAATGCAGCCTATTGGTATCTATGCTATTTTCGGTCGTGTTTCTTGAAATTTGGGAAAACAAATCGAAACTCATATTTACACCGACAATTCCGTGGTCCGAAACGTTCGTACATTCGAGTGTCCCACACCAAAAAGTCCGCGCACAGAGAAGACCGGACCAAAAGGCCCTACACCGAGATGTCCGGATCCCTTCCCAGCGGCTGCACCTCCCAGGTGCATCCGTCGCCGCCACTGAAACTGTGGAAAAAAATTCTGTCCGTCGAGCCGGATTCGAACCAGCGACCTATGGATGACAGCAGTCACTTCGTCTACAGTCCACCGCTCTACCAACTGAGCTATCGACGGAACGCACTGCGGTTCAAGGCCGTTTACATTCCTTTCGTTTCTGCCTTCGATAACGCTCGGCGTCTCGTCGTGGGCCTTGAGCGTGCACGCGCGTACAGAGCACGGCGAAAGGCATTGAACGCGTGCTAGAACAATACCACCTAGAGGACAAGGCGTGCGCGTTTCCACCTCTAACGTCACCGCTAGTAGTAAAGCCCCTTTATGTTTCAAAAGTAGCGCAAGGTGCTGCCATGCACGAGGCACGTGCAACGTGCAGCCCTTGGGAAGATCACGACGGCAAGCACTGAGCTAGATTTCAAACGCCATGTTCTTCCCAGAAGTGACGCGCGACACGTGTCTCGAGCATTTGCACAACAATGAATGGCGCCACTTTTCCCAGGATAGAGGGGCTTTAACTATAGATCCCCTCAACGCCCCCTTGGTGGCCCGAATGAGCACCATCGTCTGCTACATCGTCCGCGACATGGCCGGATCCGTCACCTACTTCAGTGGTTTGTGTAGCCGATAATGAAACAGATGCTCACGCCGAGTGTCTGTTGCTATAATATATACGATGAAGTCACGACGTCGAGTGCGCGAGAGCGTCACGCGCTGAATATGTGTAACAATGACGTCTTCACCGCTGTGACAGAGGGCATGTAGGCACTTCTCTGGGCAGCATAAGGCTCCCTGGGCTGGCAACTGGGCCACCTTTGCGTGCTGCCGTTTATGAGTCCGCCACCGTTACAGGGGCGGTGCATCGTCGCTGGCGAACATGGCTTGCATCTCGTCATCTCGTTGCTTATCGTGTCCGGTGGACAGAATACACCTCGGCATTACAGATGCGCGCCGCCGCGTGCATCAGCATAGCATATACGAGTGATGTTTGCCGCCCACGGGGAGCCCCAAGTAGCGGCGAAGGAACTACGGCGAGAATGATTCATTGACCTCCTGCCCGGCTCTAAGCTGCAGCGTCACGCCCGCTACTGTCCGCGGAGCGGGCGAGAGCGTCCCCTAGATAGCTACGGGGAAGCTGCACGGCACTAGAATGACGTCACTGGGAGTGCGACCGGAGCCCTTGAAGACTGGGCGTGAGTTGAGGGGTGCCCGGCACACCAACATTTGTCTTTATTTACGCAGCAACTAGGACGCGCGAGCGAAGTCGGATTCCTGTTTTTTACCTCCAGAAGAGTCGAAGCGTTTCCTGCCGTTTGATAAAGTCCGAAAATCATTACCCCCCTTTAAGCAGAGACTGCAGTCGATACAAGCGCAGAGCTCGGTCAATGCTTTGAAGCGTTCTTCCGCGGCAACGGCGGTCAGCAAAGTGCGTCTCCAAAACCGGGGCGCGTCATGGCTACGTGGCGGCATTGTTACCGGTCTGAACTTAAGGGTGAGCAGTGTATAGACAGCGTATGCTCCAGAACGGCGTCTGGCACTACCAGGCCGCCAGGACCGGCAATCTCGATGGTGCCGCATGCACGTTGTAAACTGTGGAAGCTCGCTATCAGCTCGCGCTCAGCAGTCGCGCGCACAGCTGTGACCGCCAGTGAATGAGAGGTAGTTGTGACGCGGCCCATACTCTCGTCAAGCTTCCAGGCTGTTTGCCGCTTGGAGCGGGTCGGGGATCTACTAACGAAGACTTCATGCGCAGGCCTTGTCTTCAGGCGCTATTGGCTGGAGTCCCGACGTTCAAAAGAGACGCCCTGTCGTGACTGTGGGGACGCCTCGTTGCGCCATGCGGCGCATGCGTTCGACCATCCATCCGAGAGACAAGCTTGCACGCCGTATGACCAGACCTCGGAAAGTTCATAATGGGTCCACCGAAGAAAGCGACTTTTCGTTACGGCGCGTAGGCGGAGTACGTGTCAGGCACGGGAGCGGAATCGAGAAGTAATGCGAAAAACGACGTGAAAATCCTGAGTATGTAGGGCTCAGAAAGGGGCTCAGAAACAACAGCGACGTCACAATCATAGTGAATTACTCGAGCGCCGAGCTGCTGTCGTTGTGGCACACGTTACGCGAAAGCGTAAATGCACTCGGATTATTTGCTATGTAGGGGTTGTACTGGCAATTTTTACCGAGTGTTTTCGAACCTAATTTCACGACTTCCTCTTTACAACAGCCAGGTTCTGGGAATATTTGATTCGCTCGATATGCTGCAGAGTGACCCTGCCGCCATCTTTTTTTTCTGTTCTAGCCGCTAGGTGCCGCCAATTTCGCTTGAGTCGCCAATCCTGTCTTTCAAAAACAATAAAAATGAAGAGAAAAAGACTTTCAAGATGTTAGAGAGTTTGCCTAGACAATTTCTTCTAAAGACAGTTTTTACAACAGGAAACTGACTCGCGTTATTCAATATTAATGGGTAAGAAGACAAATGTATATGATCCATCTTACAGCTCAAAGAGAAGTGTGAACAAGTCGAAAAGCAACTGGGTTGCAGTCACAAGCCCTGCCTTCTGAAGGAGTTGTGCAAAAAAGTTGGCCTCAAAAGAATAGAAAAGCTGTTGTTTTTTTATGTGGAAAGTTTGTAAATTATAATGTGATGTTCGTATTTGCCACCAACCACAATATTAGTATTCCGTTATAATTCATATGTCAAACCATTGGCCATTTGGTTGTCTTGAAAACGAAGCTTGTTTGAGATGGATTTACCGTGGTTTTCGGTTTATAAGTTGCACCTACATATTTGTACGGTCGGCACGGCGAAATTGGATTGAAAAGCCCGCATATGGATAATATGATTGTAATATGTGCAAGCGAAGACAAATTGAATCGCACGGGAAATATAACCCCTGTGGCAAATTTCTGCAGTTGAGGTCCATACTTATAAAAAAAAGGCGTATAAGTTACACTTGTACTAAACGCACAGATAAATATTTCGAGAAAACAAATCGCGTCTAATACACCAGAACATGTGGTATAATAAATGCGCGGCTATGATAACAAGACCTGGATTCCGGCTCAAGTTGCGCAAAGTCTCTGCGACAACTTATTTAATGACGCGCTTTTTATTTTTTGTCAAATATTTTTGCACACTGAGGCACTGAAGAATTACTTCACGGTAATAAAATTTCTTTCTTGTCAGTTTTATAAAACGTATGATGTAGCTCTGTAAAACAAAATTATAAGCCCATACTCAGTATCACGAACACATATACTTTGATTCTCTAAACAATTTTTCCACAAACAGAGATTTTTAACAAACAAAAACTAGACGTGTGAACTTATAAACACACCCAAAGTTGTTTTAAATAATACCCAACAAGTTTATTCTTTTGTTTTTCTAAGATTTGGGGAACTGTTCTGATTTATATTCCAAACGTTGACACCTCGATTATGTGAGGCTGCAAACCATGAAAACGGCAGAATTGCTTCGACAGGTCACGATTTAACTTGTGTAAAATTTTTATTGCTTTAATATTAAGGTTTAGACAAGAACGACCCCAATCACCTATCTAAAAGTGCAGTTTGAACAGGTCTAATGGCCTTCATTGTATGGTACTCCAAAACCAAAAAGTTTAAGTAAGAATGGTTTTATCTCATATTATGATTTCTGCCACTTTTTACAGAGGGCCGAAATCCAGACTTTGCACACCACGGCTATCGATTACGACCACTCGTACAAACATGGCCGTGGAGCAGGGCTCGCCTCAAAAATGTCCTTCAATCCGTATTTCATATCCGCCGAGCATTAGCATTTGACTCGAGCTATCAAAATAGTTTGGACAGTGTACTCTGGTGAATTTACAGTTTACTCATTTGAGGGCACGCTTTCTTTAATCAAATACTACAATACGTTTCTCAACCGTGTTCACCTTAATGCTGAAGTGTCGTGAGCACTTCAACTCTTGAAGTAATATACTTCACATAGCGCTAAGAATAGGTGATTAAAAAAATTACTAGAAATACAGGCGATCTCAAGTTAGCCCCCAATAAAGCTCGATATCAACTACTGGCACCAAATGCATTCTCTAGTAAAAGTCTTGAGTCAAGAAACCACCAAACATGCGACCTGGTTGTTTTCGACTTTTATCTAGACGAGTACAATCTTACTCGGGTTTTGTCACTGATAAAAAAAGAGTTAAAATTTAAGATAAATATTTTTAATTTATCTGGATTTGCTACAGAAGAACGGTTGAGTAATTTAAAAATATATTTTATCTAGAAACTAATTTTTTTTCACCTCGTTTTAACAACTTAGGGAGACTCATTGGCTGAGCTAAAATCTGATTCTCAAATTTTTGAAGAAAAAACGTTCACTTGGTATAACTTCAAATGCCATAAATGAAAACCCTTAGATGAACACGTCTTTAAATCAAATTGTTTCGATCAAAGCGAACTGGGAAATGTAATTATTTACTCTGCTGTAAAAATTTTAACAGCATTACTCAAATGACATCAACTTCCGAAAAAATTTTGTCAGAGAAGCGGGAAAACAAGACTACTGTTTCCCGCGTTTAAACTACCAGAGATTGGGGACTAGGACAGTAGAATGAGACAAAGCATCATAGTACTCATTTTCCCGACAAGAAATGGAGAGATGAGGCATTGAGCACTGAAAGAGTGAAGAAGCTCAAACATTTCTGAATTCAGGCGCACAAGATGAAGGAGTCCAGGTGTTTATAAACCCGCGTCATAGCAGATGGCTAAACGAAACTACAAAAAACAATTAACATGAAAACTCACAACAAAATTAACATGAAAACTCACTTGCGCGGATGTTGAAAAAGAAAAAAATCCAGAAAACTGAGCACGAACCCTCGAGCATATCATCTTTACTAATCAGTCCAGACACCAATTAGCATAATATTGATGTAAAGGTAGACTTGAAATTTCAACCAACAGCCGATTACATCTTTCTATTCAACATTTCAGGTGAGCTATTTTATTAGATTCTGAATGGTGGTAAGAATGTGAGCGACCATGAAATGTAACTGCAAATCTATACTAAATCTGACAGATTTTCTTTTTATAATGATTCGATTTATGCGTTTGTTTCAAGACAGTACAAAACAGCTGGGTTTGCTAGGAAAGCACGCATTTTTCAGGCTCCGTTGAAAAAAATACTCATCATGACCAAAATATACTTTGTAATTCCATATGAAAAATCTCTTACCCCAAAATATCAGCCTGTCGTCGTCTCAAGAACACTGTAAATACAAATTTCATCAGAGAAAAAAAAACGATGCGTTGATAATGAAGACGTAATTGCAAAATAATGCCCTTACTCTTCTGAATTCACGCACTATCAATTAAATTATTTTTCAAATGCAATAACGTGTCTCTGGCTCGCTCTTCGTTCGTCCCGTAGTCGAGTGTATAAAGTGAACAATACCTGCCCCCAAGAGCGGTCCACTGCGCTCTCCGTGTATATAAACTCTCACAATATTTGCCAGCAAACGCGCAATATCTCAGGGCTCTACATCTTTTGTGCAGAGCAGGAGTAGAGAAGGCACGCATCGTTCGTTGCCACCCTGCGAGTCGCAGAAATCCTAGAAAACCAAAATAAAAAGTTAGCGAGAGTTCTGGAGGCCTTGTCACGTGTCTCAAGGCCGACAGCTCATTGTTCAACAGGTCACTTCTACTCGACAAGAGGCGAAGTGTGCCCGGTTATCTTCCGGTCGCTCGAAGGCACTCTAACTGCACTAGCCTGAGCGGTCTGACGTCATCAAATACTGTGTATGGAGAATGGAGATACGGTGAAGCGCACTTTTGGAGTTCGTCTCTGCTTAAACGCTAATGCACTGGTGCCCCATCGTTCCTCTTCCACTGTCTCGATTGTACCTGAATGAAGCGGACCTGGAACTGTTTTCTAGTTGCGTAAAACTAATGTAGAGAGAGAGAGAGAGAGAAAAAAATAAAAGATGTAGTGAGGTACTGGAGGGTGAAAAAAACATATAAGTATTACGACAAAGTTTTTTTTATTATTATTAATTTTGCTAAGGCTAGGCAGGGCATCGCGTCAAGCTTGTGCTATTTGAGTTTCCATTGATTCTGAGTATTATCATTCGACGGTTATTTTTAATTATCTATACACGTCCTGTTACGTATAAAGCGAGTTGCAGTATCGCTTCCAGTTTCATTTGAATCCTTAATAGTGTATTTTTTTCTATCATTTATCAGGTCCTGCGGCTTCAAAATACAACTTTGTGATTGCGAATACAAAGTAAACAGCGATATTATTTGCTTAAAATGAGGAATCGATCGGTAGAACAAAAGAAATAAAACTGCCGCTACCTTTTTCTTTTTTTTTTTAGCCCAACGCAGCTATGCTTTACCCAGATCGGATAGAACTCAAAACAGAAACATCACGCACGCCTAAATTATATTATATTTTCTAAGTGCTGGGTTACTTCCACTCATCGTGTACAGATGAGATGCGCTTGACATCAAAATGACAATATGTCGCCCCATATGGCGGCGCGTCGCCGGCACCAACAGCGGACAAATGAAAGCGCGCAAGCAAACGGCACCGCATCGCTGGCAACTATGGCAGACCATTAGGAAAGCGAGCATACGCCAAGGAGCTGCATGAAGGATGCGCCATGAGCCAAAAAAGGCGACACGCCGCTGGTAACCACGATAGACCAGTAGCAGCGCTCTCTGTATACACATAAAATGGTGGTGGAACTTGAATAAGTTGTAATATCCAGCTCTTTAATCCTTCTTTTCATGCAAATTTACATAACGCCACTGTTTACCACGTCCCTAAAAAAGAGGCTATAATTCCACGTGCTTTCAGCTTTAAATAGCGAGAGATAGCCTTTCGGTAACCATCGCTCACAACAGCAAACTCTGGAACTTGAGAAACCCGCATGTCACACTAAAACCTTATCGGCGATAGCCTGGCGGTTGGCGGGTACTTAAACTTCGGCACCGGTCTCAGCGAAAAAGAGCCAGCCTCTCGAAAGACTGCTGATGGCCGTTTTTCCTAGTGCCTGCTTGTCCCTGTGTACCCGCAATGTTTTTCTCTGAATCGGCCGGCGTACTGACGTGAAGGTTTAAAAGCGAGACTCCGAGTCCAGCTTCCGATTTGGAAGGAGAAAACGCCCAACACAACCATGAGGTGTCTTTTGATCTGTGCCTTCGTGGCTTCCGTGGTGCTCCTGACTTACGCCCAGGTCCCGACTCTTTGTGGTGTGTACATACGACGATTACCGAAGCCCTAATCTATTATTTTGGTTCATTCCACACACCCTAATTAATCTCGAGCGTCTACTTTCCCGCACAGCACGCGGGAAAGTATATTGCTGCAATCTACGAAGGGAGTTCGGCCAATGACGAGCCTAAAAATATGCTTAAACCTAAAAAAAAATCTGCGCTATGATACCAAACATGACCCTTAATTCACGTGCTTGCGTCATTTTTAGTGCCACAGCGTAGACGGTTATTGTTAGGTCTATGAGCATTATTTTCAGCCTTGCCTTTCACCAACCTCCCCCGTAGATTGTAGCAATCGGCTCTTCCAAGTGCTTTTGCGGAAAATGTATACGCTCCGGATTTTGTAATCCCAGTGTTTCCGCCTCAAGTTTCCTGAAGAGCGACGAGCGATTTTCGGAATATCTGTTCTGATTAATTGTCGGGTAATACAGTTTGCGAGCAAAGGGATCTGAACATCCTTAATAGGATATTTGTTGGGCACCGACAGCTGATGCATTCGCAACCTGTCTTTAGTTAACAACTTTACCGCATGTTCGTAAGTTGAAATCACGTGATCGAAAAACACCTTGTTCATTCGCGTTTTTTTTTATTAATTTAACTATAGAGTCCTCAATCTGAGTTTTATATTGCCATGCTATTATTTCTTCAAGACTGCTCTTTTTCTTACTGTTATTTTTTTTTCTTTGCCTTCTTAGCTGGTAACTTTTACGTAATTATTGTATAAATTTCATTTCTTGGTGAAATATTTTTTCTTTCAACATTGTTTTTTTGTTTTTCCACGTTTCTCGATCGTCATAAATAAAATCTGTAAGCTGTATTTTTATTTTCTTAAAATAATGTTATTTTGCACGGTCATTTAAAATTTCGTGCTCATAGCAGGCTCTTAAGGACATCCCCAAGAAACGAATGCACCGGCCTAGCAGTTTATTTAGTCGAAATTTAAATATCGTATATGTCGACTAGCAAAACAGGACGCCTTCAGTGTTTGTTGCATTTTGTGTCCGAGCCTTATTCCCAGTTTGCACTGATGGTCATGATTCAAGGCAAGATGTTGAGCAACAGGTCAAAGTGAAATCTAGGCGAGCTGGTGAAGATCTAACATGTCGAGACACACCCTTGACATTTCTTTTTCTCGTCACAGTCCCGGGCTCAAGACGATAGAACGTTTCGACAGCAACCTTTCGACATAAAAAGAACACAAAGTACACTTCCCATGTCACCCTACTTTTGATGTTTTAGCTCTTTAACTTGAGTATCGTTTGAACTGGAGTGGTATATTCGAGTTAACTAGGGTTACACATTAAGAGCGTAATTCGAGTTATTCATCGCGTCCTAAAAATTTTAATTGATTTACCTTTTTGCTTTTAATAATGCCTGCCTTTTCCAGACAAGACCGACGAGCAGCTGCGGGCTGGCGTGAAGTGCCTGAAAGAAAAGGCGTCGCCTAGTGTGAGTGTCACGCTGTGTTGTAGGCATTACAGAAATCTTAGCAGAAGTGTTGCAAGTTGGGCGAGTTGGTATGATGACATAGTGAACAGAACAGCCCACAAAAAGTCAAGGACAGAGAGAAGGAACAGCGCTTGTGTGTTGTGCATGTTCCTTCGCTCTGTCCTTTTCTTTTCGTGCGCTGTGCTTTCACAGTGACAAAAATCTTAACATTAAAAAATCCTATTTACGAATTCAGCGATTGGCTCTCCCAGGCGCTTTTCATAAACGTAGACACTCCAGATTTATTACAGTATGGTCTATTGAGAATATATATAAAGAAGAATTTAACTTCTTTAATTGACCACTTCAGGTGACTCTAAAGATCATGAAGCATACTGAAGGCGCTATGTACCTTGGCATAAACGCGTGAAAAGAAAAAAGATTATAATATAAAACCTACTTCAGTATCCTCATAAGTTGAGCGAAAATCACTGAATATTAGGACTTGTAGTACATTTCTTTGTAATTAAAAGCCACCCCACTAGCAAATTGTATATGTTTTATATATGTTTTTCATCACCCTCATATTTGTACAGTTTTTCTGTAACTTCACAAGTACCACTTTAAGTAACACCTTGAGATATCAACGATTTCAAGATAAACATTGGTTTTCTCATAAACGGCAACGGCTACATCGCTAAAAAATGTAGCACGAACATTTAAAAAACGCGAGGAACTTTAAGGTGCGATTAGTCTCAAAAGCTCCACAAGACTCGGTATTTTCCCGAACAAGAGGGAGAGTAAAACTAAAAACAAAATCAAAATACAACTTAGATTTTCAGAACAAAATTAATTGCAGGAGAGAATTCAACTGTGGATTATTAGTTCCGAAAAATTCATCGTTGCTCAAAAAAATTAGTGTTGGCCAATTTTTACAAAATACGCATTTTATCAAATCAAATTTAAAGATTATGTCAGTAAAATATAAAAGTATATACGCTCCCAAAATGGCAACTGTCAGAAAAGCCAGAATCATAATCCCAAAGTGGTTTATTTGTTATATGCGGGTAACCTAAGAACCTTTTCCTGAAAAACTTGGACATTACTTGGACTTCATTATTTTCTCATGTAATCACGTAGTGCGCTACACTTTTAAGAGTGTAATTAGTACTGTAGTTTTATGTGAAATCTTCTGCAACCTTTTTTAATAATTGTTTTTTTTTTTTTGCTATGATCCAAATGTCACCATTAAGCTAAAGTCATTAGCCAACTCCACAGGGGTCTGTGCGTGTGTGTGTGAATTTTCAAATCCTATTCCAAATTTTTGTAATATAACCTTTTAGCAAATATATCACTCTATTCCTAACCTAAGCGAAAGACTACTGTTGAACCCATCTTACATTTCTTCATGAATCGCTCATGAGTTCAAAGTTGGAGTCCCTCAATGCCATACCACTGCCTATCTCGAATCCTTCATTCCCAGAACATCAACAGAGTGGAACCACTTACAGACAGTTTTAACATCAATACCATCACTTGATTTGTTTAGAACGTCTATTACTAATTATGTTTTTAATAATGTCTCATGACTTTTTTCTGTATTGCTTTTGGTTTTTGCTTTTGTATTGTTTTCTTGCGTGTGATTATCTGCCCACCCCTCTTCAACCAGATTCAGTTTCTTTCGCCCGTCAGGGCCTTGAGGGTATTGCAATAAATAAATAAATAAATAAATATCTTGTTCATTTCCTCTCCTCGTCACACGAAGTGATAACTAGTGTTGACTGTTTGGATTTGTTTGTTGTAGCATTAAAGTGTGGAGTGTTTCAGTTACAGGTTTTCTTTTATTGTATTTATACACGTATTGTAGGCCTAATGGGCGGTATTATTCTCGTTCTCTTTTTGCTTTCCATTGTATATTTTATGTGAACTCGTGTTTGAAATTCTATCCCATACCTGTCACAGTCCCTGTTAGGGGTGAATGAAAAGTATTCATAAATAAATAATTAAATAAATAAATATGAAGGTATAATCATTGATGACAGCTTAAAAAGGGCAGGGTATGGCAAGCCCCGAACATCTCATTATCGCGCAGCAGCCAATCAGGTCGCGGCAATTGTCGATAAGGACGCCCGAAAACGAATCGCGAAGCAAGAACCGTGAACTTCATAAGCCACACCCTGCTTTGTTTAAGATGTCAGTGACCAAAGCAGTCCTTTCTTTCTTTTTTTTTCTTCTCACTACAAAAATAATGTGAGAACTTCAAAGGAGTGATTGCGTGTGTTTTATGTGTTTCTTTAAAACAGCTTAGGCGCACCTTGGACCGCCTTAAGGCGCGCGTCGGCTGCTCTGCTGATACCTGCACCGTGGAGTATCTCTGCTCCCACAAGAAAGCCGTGAGTTTGATGCAGTCTCTTACATACTTTCCGACGAGCAGCGCTTATCTCCCGCCTCACACGGTGCTTTGTTCTTCGTTACAGCATCTCGCAGTCACCCTCACCGTAAGTCATTTTTATTATGCTTAAAAATTATACATTTTACCACAGTCCGACTTCTTTTGTTTTGTTTTATCTTGACAGCACGGCGACAGAAAGAAAAGCAGATAACATTTTTTTAGCTTGTTACTTTTTAACTTGGGATTTCTTAACGTAATGCCAAAAAGGCGGAAAGCGACTAAAAGTGCTTTAAAAAATAGGCATAAAAATTAACAAAATCCTATTGATAGAAAATAAATTGTGTGTGTGTGTGTGTGTGCGTGTGCGCGTAAGTGTGCTGTGCGTGCTGAAATGTGCACATGTGCATAGCTGTCGATAGCTCAGTGAAAATGGGATGTAGTGATTTCCCGGTGTGTGTGTTGTCGCCCAGTGACTGTGAGGTGCCGGTGTGCAATACAGCACAGTGCAACACAACAAAAAAAAGCGTTCATTTTTTGCTACAGCATTTCACAGCAATTTGTTTACGTGTGTGTCTATCAAGTAGGATGTACAATATGAGATCAGCCGCATAAAACTCGTCATTCTTTTTAGGGTTTTGAGTTAACACCTGAGAAGATAATATGTGTGTTTGTTTTAACGCAAAACACTCACTGCGATCATCGGAAATTGTTTGGAGAATCACGAAACAAAACAAAAAATACTTAAGTTTTCGACCTAAAACGGAGAGTGCATGTGGGACATCAAGCATGATCTTTCACTTGTTCATGTCGTGCAAGGTGTCACATCACATACTTCATTTTCCAGGTCGAAACCTTTTTTTTTTTGCATTTTTTACGGAGTTTTTTTTCAAAGCTAGGTTATTGGCTCTGACACAGAGTTATAAAATAAATTGAAGCAGACGGCGACCAGTTCACTTCTGCGGTGTTCATGCGCATTCCTAAAGCGGGCGTGCACGCCGTTTCTTTGCCGAAGAATAACAGGAATCACCTTTGTTACTTGGGTCGTAGCGAATAGTAACTTTGATAACAACGTACAAGTGGCATTGCTTTAGTTACTGTTCCGTGTAAAGACAAGCGATGAATCTAAGCAACAATAGCAGCTGAAAGGAACGTAGGGCTTGTTCAAGGTGCGGCCACATTTCGATGACGCTAATATTGATAATCTGCGAAATTTATGTCACTTAAATGCTACGAGCAATTAAAAACACACAAAAAAGTAAAAGTACATAGGCCTACGAAAGGTGATTTCCTTTTCATTATTGTGCCGCTTTTATTGGGCAGTAAAAATATTCTGGTTTTCACCCATTTGTAAAGTTTTCGAGCATGCAGATATTATTATTGAACGCTAGAACGAAACCAGCTTTGCACCTATACATGAGCAGAGAGTCACTAATTACTTGGCTTTTACTCTATCTTTATCGTCTACATGCACTTAGATACTGGCCCAGTGTAAAGGCTGGTTCACACAATTTCGACTCCTTGGTACCGAGCGCCTTGAAAGCTCTAAAATCTCTTACAACGAGACAACACGCTGGCGTCATCTACGCGATGACCTTGGAACTGAATTTCACTATAGCGAAGGTTTTGCGGCAATTGGCGAGGTAAAATGTACGTACTACCAAAAAGGAAAGATTGATGCGCTAAAACAAATAGGAAATATACGGGACCGCCAAGTGTTCCGCGGCTCCCCAACAGGTGGCGCCAGTGTATTCTCTCGTCGATAGAGATTTTAAGAGGTTTCAAGGCACAGGGGTTCTAAGAAGCTCGTCAAGTCGCATAGAACGGGCCCTTTAGTGCGAAGCTTCCTGACGTCCGTCTTGGTTTTCAGAGATTCCCTTCGTTGCTTTGGCACGTAGAACCAAGCAGAGAAGCGCCGACGCCGTGTTCGCGCTAACAGTATCGGACGGTGCACGTAAATGCATGTATTAATTATTTTTTAACGGTGTTTAATGCCATTTTTTTAATACTGTAACTGAAAAATATATTTTCGACTGCGTAACCAGAAAATGTCCCCAGCTATTTATTACCTAAAAATTGTTTGAAATATTTGATTTTACAATTAAGCACAGAGAGAGAACGCACCCACCTTTTCCCACGGAAATGCATTACGGGAAGTCAACATTAGACGGGCTGTCGTCTGCAGCTTCAACTTTAAACCGCATAATAGCGTCAGTTGGATATATAACGTACATTATAATAACTATATGGCTCTCATATGCGATTAACAATTGCCTGTTCGAAGGAAACGAAAACACGCTAAGGAAAGATAACCATGTTGCCTGAGGTAAACCTAACGATTAGCGTTAGATTCACGTTCGACGTGAATTCAACGGTAATCTAACGGTAGAGATATAATAGAAAATTACCTGCGCGTTCAGTTTCCTGCGGACCACGCGCGTAGCAAATCCCTGCGAACATTAAAATAATTATACCGAATGCAGAAGCCCGTAACACGAAACCTGAAAAATGCAACTCGCGCAGGAACAGTGAGCAAGTTTCATCTCGTGCTCATGGTCCCTGCCCTGCGCACATTGAATGTTTCAGGCCTAGTCTTATACTGATACATCTTCGGCATTTGCTAAGTGATTGGCTGCGTGGGTTTTATGGAGGAAAATTAATGCACAGCCATTGTCTAGCACCACGCACACCGAATATTTCAGGTCAACTCTTATATTGAGCTTCGGCATTTGGTGACTGGCTACGTACGTTTCATGTGTGATTGGCTATGTGCGTTTTATTATAGAAAATAATGCTCAGTCGTTTTTTAGAGCGTACACTCTTCACTCTAAAAATAGGTTTATGATGTTACTTTTCTGCAGAACACGGAGTCAGCCAATCACAGGAAAGAATACGGGAAAGAATGAAAAGATCCTGGCCAATAACAAAGCTCGGATTACGATTAGACAAAAAAAATGGAATATGCGAAGGAACAATGAGCATGACGTTTCCCTCGTTTATTGTCCCTGTGCATATAGTGTTTCTCAGATCTAATTGTATATTTCCCCTTGTCATTCTCTGGACACTTTTTATTGATCGTCATGATTGGCTGCCCGCGTGTTCTAAAAAAAAAAAAACTCATATACGTTTTTTTTTATTTGTGTGTGTGGGGGTTTTTTACGGTGCCTGTAGAGATCGGCTATGTGCGTGTTATGCGGAAAAATAACGTACAGGCATTTCTTTAGAGCGTACACTTGGCTCCACGGCCCGCTGAGGATAAAAAAAAACAATCTCTTCAATCTTTTTTTTTTTTTTTTTTAGGATGCCGAAAAAGCTGAGTTTCGTCAACTGGTAGAGCAGTGCAACGCTGTTCGTCCAAAGACGAGCAGCAACTTCATCATCGCTTGGATCAAGTCTTGGTTTGCTTAGACAGATCATCTTTTAACACAATGTAATCGCTAAATAACCGGGCTGTGATTGGTTTACGTAACAAATATAAAAACCCCATTTCTACCAAAAAAGTTTTTCACATTACGTGTTAATCGCTGCTCCAGTCGAGCTTGGACAAGCGGTGAGGTCAATTGACCCTGTGAAATTAACGTAATTCTTCGGACCAATTTTGCCACAGCAGCTTTCAGGGGTTGGGGCCTGAGCCCTACCATATCCTATTCTGATTCATATTCTCTCATAACGTATGACAATTTTTGGGATCTTAAATTAATCGCATTTTTATCATTTTCAGTGGTATAGCTGTAATTATTGGACGTGTTAATTTATGGTACGAAAATTACGGGTAGCATACTAAGCAATCTTTCCGAATAAAAATACGCTTATGGAAATGGTTTGTTTTGCTTCGTTAGGCTACTTCGCTGTTTGAACAGAACGCTACAGGCTTTCAAATCTCGTGAAGTTCATAAGACAAAAAGGTTAGCTCACGCACACGTCAGGAAGTTCCAACAATGAATGCAGCACCACATTTTACGAAACGGAAAAGCAAGGCGATTCCCCCTCTCTACGCTATTTTCTCGTCTGCTAGCATTTCTTTTCCTCGGATGAACGGCGACATATTCGAGCCAAGGCACCGGTTAGTCGAGGCTTTACGTGCTCTCACGTGACGCCGTGGTATGGCGATATACCGGTGCTTATTTTCCCTCTCCGCCGGTCGCTGTTTCTCTCCCTCTGCCGCATAACGCAATTTTTAAGCGACGGCGAAGAAAAATATACAAAATATATAAAAATTAATTGCATTAGTTTTTCGTATACGAGAGCAGCAGCTGTGAGAACCTGCGGATGCTAATAAGACAGTCTAAACAGTACAAGAAACGACAGCATTCAGGAGGTCACGAACCTTGCAAACAATCCTCCTTTCTCTAGAATGGCATGTATTTCGAGGTGTCCTTGTTTCTGCCAGCATCTCCGTCCACTCCTGTGGAGGCAAGCTAGCTATCAAGCTTGACGCTTCAAGTGCAGTCAAGCCCCAGCCAAGGACCTCGCGATTCCAGAGAGTCAGCGTTTGCTGCTCTAGTCTCAACTTGGGCTCCAGAACATAAAAGCAAAAGATACGAAAAAGACGATATGCACGTATATCAACAAGCGTCGGGAAGGAGACTCTTCGTCTTTCAATGGCGTTCAACTATTAACGAGCTAATTCGTAAGACGGTTAGCCGAAGTGCGTTTGTTCCACTTTAGTCCGTTCACATTTCGTACGACTCGAAGGGCCAGACCGTCGTCCTGAGGATGGTGTGGCGCGGTCCAATAACGTTTTAGGCTGTGGTCGGCCGGGTACCCCGAGAAAATATTTGAAGTGAATTGGGGACCGTTACCGCTGACCACTGTCTGTGGAGTGCCAGAAACGACCGAAGGTGCCTCGCACTTTGAAAATAGAAGCCCTGCCCCTTCCGTCGGGGTTGTCACCTGAACCGTGTTTGACACAATCCCCGGTTTACTGCCGACAACTGTTCCCCGCTGGCAGGCAACTCTACTGGCGGCATTGAAGGGGATATAACCCGCACTTTAATCTGAAATAGTTCACGTTATGATGCGGTGCTGCGTAGATCCGATTAGTTCCATTTAAATTCTTACTTGTGCACAAGTGAAAAAATAGTATGTACGCGTAACACAGAAAGTAGCCGTTACGTAAACTATTTTGGTGGTCATTATATAGCTTATCATAAATGGAAGCGCCTGAATAAGTGGCAGTATTTTATTTCTCATGTACAGTGTCAACTAGCGTCGCCATGCTATGACAGGCCTCACGCTGTCTAGATATTGTCGTCTAATTTGCATTTGCCTTTTTTATTACTCGCTTTTTTTCCACTATGTTCGCCCATGAAAATAGAATAATTACATACCCCGAAAAAGGGACAGATAAGTGAGATGGGATAAATCGCCCCAAAATATAGTTTAAAAAAATATTGCGGAGCTCTGTCGTCCTTTTGTGAATAAATTCAGTTGCAGCGCTTGTGTGTTCTGCGTGTTCCTTTTCTCTGTCGTTGTCTTTTTGTGCGCTCTTCTGTTCACCAGGTCGTACATGGTTGACCTTTCTAGTAGTCATAACTTTCCCCTGTCTTCCTTGCGTAATTCCAAGATTGATGTGTCCAATATTTTGTGCGATATATTTTTCTCCGCAAGTATTGTATTTTGCGGAGTTTGGTCCTCACCCGGTGTATAGTTCACAGGGGAAACTTTCAGCCGAAAATTTAGGTTTTTCTTTAGTTAGTCTGAACCCGGTGCAAAGCCAGCAAAAACAAATGCTGGCCGAAAATAAAGAGTAGAGTTTTCCTTGGATAGTCCATAGTCCCAGAAGTTTGTATACGATTTATGCGGGATATAAATTCACTCTTCCGTTGCCACGCTCTGTCCCAACAGCATAGCGCTAAAGTGCTAAATCCCATGGTCGTTAAATGAAGAAGTTTCAAGGTAAAAGCCATAGACGTCCTACTTCTCGGTAGCGCGCCTACTCTTCCGAATTCTCTGGACGCATCATTGCTCGATGGGCGGCCTTCTTGGTTACTTTACCTATACTTGTCGCGGGAGGCCCGGCTTATGATTTGTCATCCCAATATTGGAGATGACTCTAAGGTTTTATTACAATCGTGAAGTAAGTGACACATAGCCCATGGAGAGCTTCGCACACCGTGCCTTGCGCTTTATTTCTTTCCTCAGAAGTCACACACATACACGTAGGAAAACGTGCCGGTTGCCAGCTCCGCAGTGCACAGGACGGCCTCGTGATCGGCCAATGGCTATAGTCTTGGCGAGAGCCTTCCTGTCCGCTTACTGGAATTTCAAGGACGGTCATAAAAATAAAAGATGGAAGCGGTTCTCCACCATCATTTTGATGAGTGCGTAATCAACGGGACCATCACCATTAGCATTTCGCTTCCTACTGCATTAGATTTTTTTTGCTTTTATCTATTTTTGTTTTTATAATTTTACGTGTGTTTTCTTTTCTTTTCATTTTTGTGGGCGAAATTGTCACAAAAGTTTCCTAACTTTCTTTTTTTTTTTTTGATTGGAGAGATTTATTTAGCTTTTTTGCATTAACCACTTTTTCTTTCAGTACTTTTAGAAAGGTATGTGCGTTTACTTCCCCGAGGTGCGCTCTGGGTGGAGGTCGGCTAGCTTCAAGGCCGAAACTACGTTTAGAGCTAATCCTGAAGTCTGCGATGTAACAAGGCATGAATTTAGCACGTTGGACGTTACGTCCAACGTGCTAAATGCATGCCTTGTTACATCGCAAAATTTCCTTTCGTCCAGGCATTGGCCAATGGCTGGCTATGGTTTTTTGGCCAATGGTCAAAGAGTGGCCATTTATCGGCCAACGGTTGGCCGATGGCTGATAGCCAGTGGCCATTGGCCACAATGGCCAGAGAAAGGTCAGCCATCGACCAATGGCTGGCCACTGTCTGGCCACCGGCTAAAGGACCACTGCAAGCCATTGGCCAATGATTGGCCAAATCAGTGCTGCTTGGGTAGTTAGTGACAGCTAAAGAAAAGCAGGGCGTGGTGTGCCCGAGCATCTTTATGGTATCACTCCGCGACCAATCAGATAACGGCATTAGCCGATAGGAACGTCGAATAACAGACCACGAAGCAACGGCAACTATCCGTCGTATTACCCACTTAGCCGTGATGCGATTATCCGTCATTGTGACAGTGAATCGAAGCAACTCATGGCGGAACAAATTAAACCACAGCCTCCGTTTCAGTGGATTAGAATATTTTGTCTCGTCAATCACCAAGCCAATGAATCATGCCTTCCAAAACAGGCGACTCGCCTCGAGTTTCCTTGTTCGGTCCTCCGTCACTGACAAACCACCTCCTTTGTTTGTTTTTTCGCAAAACAAAACCTCCGACTCTTGAACAAATCGTTGCGGGAGGCGTAGCGAATCGCCCCGTATAATTACGCCCAGACTTTTCCTCATTCGAATCGAGGAAACGCGGCGAGTGATCTTGACGCCTTCTCCGAACGGAGCTTTTGCACCTGTCGCGTGAAAACAAAGCCGGCTAATTGCCTACTGATCCGATGAAGGTCTTCTGGCAGGTGTCATATGCGGTGTTCGCGCGTATAACGCCTGCTTTGCTCAATTCACTGAGCGATAAATACGCGTGCGTCGAATTCCGTAAGTTGCCGGTTGTGCTGCGCGAACGGGCAGAAAACTCTCGCGTTTCAGGAGGTATTGCAGTGTGCGCGTGCACGACTTTGAACCATTAAACCAATCTCTCTTTCTTTCTTTTTTTTTTCATAACCAAAAATTGCGTGGTTTTTTAAGTTTTTTTTTTTTTTTTTTTAATTTGGGGTGTTTTTACGGGGTTCACTTTTTCTCATCGGTGTTCTTCGGTGTTAGACAAAAAGTCGGCGTTTACCGGGGTTTATATGTTACTTACGAATACTTTGAAAACGTCGCGGTACCGATAAAAGAAAGGAATGAAATAAGGGGTTATCACTTATCACCCCAAGCCACCACTGGTACCGCGCTGAAGATCGGTCAAGTCACTTGGACAGCGTTTTTCTTTTTTTTTCATAGCTCCCGCCATACTTACATTGTGAGTATAGCTGTTATTATTAGTAGTAGTAGTAGCAGTAGTATTTGTAGTAGTAGCTAGTAGTAGTAGTAGTACTAGTAGTAGTAGTAAAAAAAAAGTTCCCGTCTACAGCGGATTACACTAGACGCTCCTTCGGGCTAACTCCCTGCAGTCTAAAGAGTCAACGCGCTAACAGTTTTATACTGAATTCCCGTACCATACGATATGTTGATTGGAAGCGTCGTATGGGGATTAGCGTTGTTGATGTTGTTATGCATGTGCGTAATTGTGATTTTGTTGCGATAATTTTAATAAACTCGGAGTTTAAGGGTGCATGAGGCCACGGAGACGGCAGGGTGGGTATCACTAGTGCCCGAAAGTCATGTCCTCAGTGCCCTCTACGCTTTTTTTTTTGTCTTTGTAAATAAATGAAGAGGGTCTATCTTGGTGAGGTCGCGTTGAACCCGAATTTCGCGAGCTTCATTTAAAATACATCGAATGACAAAAAAAAGTGTCAATATGTTTTTTCGAGTTTTGTTTATCTTGTGGGCATCGTACCACAGTGCGGGGATAAACTTTGTCAATGCGTGGCGTACTGTATAGCAAACTTTTGGGAGAACGACCTTCGGGCATGCAGCCAGTTAGAATCACAAGCATGAAGCTTTGTGTTTGTGGCTGTCCCTTCTGCCCCAAAAATCCCAGGTTAAGCTGTTGTACCTTCTACCCTGCACCACAATATTGTCGCCTTCAAGTGTAGAATTGTTTCACCAAATGAATGCTAAACAGGACAGATACACAAATCATGATGAAAGAAAATGTGCCAAGGGGTTAACCGAACGCACTTCGTTGTGCTCGTCTCTTGGATGCTTGTCCCTGAAGAGGAAACCATTCACCGATGTAGCGTTTGAATGGATTGTTCAGTGGAAAGTGCGGCTATACTGTAATACTTTGAGCACATCTTTTTTTGTTGTCAATCTGGCGGTCGTTCGCCCTAAAAGTCCCAGCCGCGAGCTGGGGGTGAAAACCAGGTTGGGTAACTTCTGCTGTGCACGTTCCCCTCCAGAAGTAACTAAATACCGTTGCTTGTTACTCCACCAAGAAGTAACGATGATATGTTACTCGTTGCTCCTCCCAGAAAAGTAACTAAATTGTTACTTCGTTACCAAAGAAGTGACGAGATACAAGTAACGCGTTACTTTAACGCGTTATAGGTGGAAGTCCTGCAGGAACCCTTGAGCTTAAAAAAATTGGAAGATACGAGCACTCTTCACTTTTTTCGACTCAAAGTCAGAACCAAAGCAAGCGCATTATGATGAGCAAGTCCTACCTTGTGTGTAGAAGTATGCGAGCACGTAAATGTTTGAGCTTATGCGCGGCCGTCTGCTTTTTCCGCGTAGTCGTGTGTGGTTTCACATAGTGTGTAGCACATGTGCACGCTCTGTCGTAGAAAGCCTACGCGCCTGATTTTTCCGGTAGCATTAGGTACAATTACACAAACAAGTCATATTTCCGAGAAGTAATTTAATTGCACCATGCTGTTATTACAACTCAGTTCCTCGCGGGAGAGGAAGGTAACATAAAGAAGACGCAACCACATTCTTTTCGTTTTTTCAGAAGCAGATTTATTTGGAGTCACAAACTGCTGCCTTTTCGCCCTTTGCTTTTGTGAGGGTAAAACATTTCCTCATCAAAAAATGTATATCATTCTGTCGCCCTGCCCCCCCCCCCCCCTTCCTTTTCTTTTTCCCCCATCCTGTGCGTATTTTGTTTATTTTGTTAAAGTTGCCCGAGTGCAATAAAATAACGTATAAATCCGGAGGAGTCTGAGCAATCACAAAGTTCGAGACTCAAGTAAACGAGGTAAAGGTATATGCGGACCGCATGTTCGTCTGCTTCTTTTGCAGGAGTTGTGGTGACGTCAGAAATGCGCCGAGCTCTGATTGGCTCTGATTAAAAGTATAGTGGGTAGACCTCGAGGCAGTTTGCTGCTGAGGTCTACCACTATCCTTTCAATCAAAGCCAATCAGAGCTCGGCGCCTTTCTGACGTCACCGCAACTCCTGCGCAAGAAGCAGACGACTTGCTCTCCGCATAGTTACTGAAAGCTTAAAAAACGCAGGGTGCGGAGAGTTCTGGTGCATCTCATTATCGCAGCGCAGCCAATGAGATTCCGACATTAGTCAATAAGGACGCCAAGGAACGAATCGCGAAGCAATAAGCAGGAACATAATGGGCCACTACCTGCTTCTTAACTGTCAGTGGTTGCATTTACATGGATGCGACCGTAGCACATCGAACCGAGATTTGACGATTTGATTGGTAGCAGATGGGTAGAAGAAGAAGTAGGAAGACTGGTTCCGTGCGATAGCTCCCCGCTCGATTTGATTCGCTATACGATCGCATTCGTGTAAACGTATAGACATTTTCATTCGTAAAGAAAGCGTTGTGCGGGCAACGCCGTAACTGCAGAGTTCGTGCATTTATGGCGTGCATGCTGACGTGATTCAGGACCCTAAAGCCTCGAATCCTCTTTCACCTTGCTCTTTGTGTGAGATCGTCGAGGCTGCCATCGAGGCTGCACAGCTTTTTTGCATACCTTCGCATATACGTGCATATTTGAATAAGGAAGACCTTCGAACATAATCCTGCTTGACTTGTCTTCGTCCAGCTTCCTCCGAGGTGCGAAGGCACGCGAGTGTCGTTGGCGTATTTGTCTTCGCAATACAGTACTCACAATTCACCTCACCACGCCCCTTCCCCCGTATTTCTAATTTGCTTGCTTTGACCTTCAGACGGTGCACAGCCTAGCAAGGGCATAGAGGCAGCCTACCGGCGGGTTCTTCTACGTGTCTTGAGGACATTAAGCGTGCAACCTTTCCGCAGTGACGTTTCCCCGGAAAGGTACACACGCTGCCGTCGTCTTCATCGGCCACTTCATTGTTCACGGCCCAAGCGCGTTATCGGCGAGGCTTCGCAACGGATCCCCCGGCGTGTTCCCTGTTAGCCGTATAGTCGCCCTGCTCGTACGTCATACAAAAAAAAAGACACGGAGTTTGTCTGCAGACATGATGACACAAGTTATCTGCAGACACGCCTCACGCATGTTTCAAGTCATGTTTGATTCAT
Source organism: Ixodes ricinus (assembly GCA_037355805.1). Classification (NCBI taxonomy): domain Eukaryota; kingdom Metazoa; phylum Arthropoda; class Arachnida; order Ixodida; family Ixodidae; genus Ixodes; species Ixodes ricinus. The sequence continues at coordinate 60,347 of JAZHYW010058171.1, forward strand.
TATTATGTGTGCTCCGAACATGTCGGCAGGCAGTTTTCATGTACGAGCAACGTCACAGGAGCGTCGTACAAGAAAGAGACACTCCTCGGAGGGTGTCTGCACTGTCTTTGTACGATGTGTTGGTGGTGGGACCGCGACTATGCGCCTAGAAACTGGGGAGAGAAGGAGACGAGACGTCAGAACGCCGAGCTCTGATTGGAAGCGATTAGGGGTAGACCTAACGCTACAGCTGCCTTTGCCTCCGCTGCACTCGTCGAACGCGTTACAAGGCCGAACGCCGGCGTCCGGCATTTGGCTCTCGCATTCTGAACGCGTTCGACGAGTGCAGTGGAAACAAAGGCAGTTATAGCGCTAGATCTACCCACTACTCATACGAACCAGAGCTTGGCGTTCAGACGGCCCCGCATGCGCTCTCGTCTCCTCCGCACGTTAACTTAACGCGAGCTCCTGCGCACGTTAAGTGCGCAGAGCTAGATAGACGTCTGAAAAGTTTCGAAGGATCCCAAATGCTGTCCAGTTACATCTTCTTTGGCTACACTGCTAAAAGATTCCTGCGCGTCTACTTACCCGCATAACACTCAAAGAGCAAATCTCCGCGATCTGCGAAATCAGCTCAGCGAATGATGAGGCGAAACATCCGCTTAAGCCTAAGAATGAAGTTTGCGCGATGGCATTGCGCAATGCAAAGCGTAATCCTTGCATTGCGTAATGCAACAGCACAGACTTCATTTGAGGTGTAAACAGATGTTCCGCCTGATCATTCGCTGAGCTGATTTCGTAGGTCGCAGAGGATCGATCGCAGAGGCTCGATCACAGAGGCCTCGATCGCAGAGGCTGCGATCGCAGAGTGTCCCCATCGCAGAGGCTCCATCGCAGAGGCCTGGATCCGCAGAAGGCTCGATCGCAGAGGGCTCCACTCACGGAGGTCACCGCAGAGGCCTGATCGCAGAGGATCGGGTCGCAGAGGCTGAAAGAGGCACATCAACACCAACCCTCCGGAAAAGCTGCCGCAGAGGCTGTACAGAAAGGTGAACTCCAATTTCAAAGTGAAAGGCAGCGGGTGCACCAAAAAACACCATGACCGATTTGTGAACTGTGCGGAGGAGTAGTGTACTCCAGTCTCCATTCCGGTGTCATGCAGATAGGAGAGATACGTCGGGCAGCGGGGCGCTGCCTTAACGATCGCTTACGAGAGCATAAATAAAAACAGTGTCGATAGGGTTGTGTCAGGCCATCTTGGCCTGCATTGCCAAGACTTCGGCAAGTGTGAGGTGACTGTAAAGAACAAGGCTAAACTCACTCGAGAAATTATTGAAGCACGGGAAATTGGACGACTGTGGGAAAACAGTGTCAGCGCTCCATGACTATCTGTCCGATAAAGGATGTTGCTTTTTAGACGCACAGTAACAGCGCGTGGCGGTGGCTTAAGGAGCACGTGGCGTCCATGTCATGCATTTTCTCTTGGTTTGTTTGTTTTGACGTTGCAGTATTTATACTCGATGTTAGCACGAATAAACTTCAGTTGTAAGTCAGCGCCTTGTTCGTCTACCTTCTCGTTCTTGTCCGTGTCTGCGCTGTTTTTAATTTTTAATCATGAAATACCAACTAACCCAAACTTCTTCGTTAGTTAACCGTTTTAGTTATCTCAGATTAAAACTAACACTGAAATAAAACCGATTACTTGTCACATTAACAATATTATCTATATTATTGTCCAAACACAAAATACAAGTACCGTCTGCGTGAATAACAAACGCAACGATGTAGGGACTAACTCATTGATATACAATTTAAATAATAAAATGGCCCCAAAATGCTGCCCCGGTGAACCGACGACACATTGCAGAAGTGCACTTGTTTGTTCTATACACTTTGTAACCAGAATTTAATATGTTTCTCTAGATTGTCTTGAAAACGTGGAATAACAACTGATTTCGGTAAAATTACGACTTACGTTCCAACTACTGGAAGCTTAAAGTTTCAAGTAATGGCCCCGATTTTTCGCACCGAACTCCTAATTGAGGGAGTAGTATAAACACTGGGCGAATGATGCCAAACGTATATACATTTCAATTAAGATTAATGGTGTGCTTTGAAGGTGCCAACAATGTTTAGTAGACACTCGCAGAAGCAAACATGTCTTTAACTGTTTCATACAACCTAAGAAACTACTTTGATTTCAATGGCACTACGGCAGGCATACAAATATTTTAGTTGTTTAACAAGTAGTATATCTTTATACCACGTAGAAGGCAAAAAGCTAATTTGAAGTTGGCTAAATGATGGACTCTTTGGCAACAAAACAAAGTCGTTGCTGAAACCGGGTCTGCGTTTCTGCGGTGCTTCGCTGCTGACCACGTCGAAATGCGATAGTATTGCTTGTCTTTAATGAAGGCTATAATCCGCTGAATAAATTGCGACAAACCCTTTAGAGGGCAATTAAGCACCAAATAGCCGTACATTTTAATTCAATAAAGATGATGATCATACTCACCCCTTCGCCGATTCTGTTCATCTATTTCCACTCAGTCCGCCTCTTCCCCTTGGGAGGCATGGTCAAAACTACAGCACATCCAGTGAGCGCCTCGCCTCGCGACCCGCGCATGTGCCACGACAAAAAAGAAGATAACGACAAATAGTAACTATCGCATCACACCTCTTCCACTTGGCATAGTGGTTCAACGTCGGGCTCGAAATCGTAGCGTCCTGGGGTCGATTATCCTCGAGGGACGCTCGGAATTTGTTCTTTCTACTCGATCTATTTACTTCTCCCTCGCCCGCGCATTCTCAATCGTTACATGATACAGATAAATTTTGTCCGAAAATCTTTTAAAAAAATCGGACTTAAAAAACGGCACATTTTTTTGAAGCCAGGTGCGGTCAACAAACGTCAGCGTCGTCACGACAAAATCGTACATAAAGTCACACTCATGTTTGCCCTATAACCACAACAATTCCAACCATTTTATGTCGTCGAATAAAAATTTTTGAATTTTCGACGGCCTTTTATTGTTACCACAACAATTCCAGCGTGACTTTATCGCCGTATGCTGAAGTGTACGGAGGCCTTTCCTTTAGGGAAGTATTTTCTCCGCTCACGGCAGCACAACAAAAACAACGCGACAGAACTCCGTGACGCATCGCACCCAAGTATTTGTTGATGAGGCTTCGGAGAAAAAAGTCACGGTTTTCCCGTGTATAGATGAAAAATATTTACTTGGAATGTCTTGTTTTAAGAGATCCTGTGGAACTGTGAATCGTAGAAATGGGTTTCCCAACACATATAAAATAATACTCAAATTATTTTCAATAATAACCTCAGATAAAAAACAGTTTTAATGCTATGTTTTTTTGTTGTTTTTTTTTGCGTTTGCGTTACGTTTACAAACGTAATCTTGTAAAAAGTATATGATTTAGTACGTGATCCGGACCGCTGTCAACAAAGCCTCAGCCTCTTTGTCTTGAAGACGTTATTACTGAAAATTTGGCAGCGACCTATATTTCCAAGGTTGTTTAATGCATGGAAAACATTATTTAAGCAACGATCGCTTCAATTGGTTCAGAAAGCATTAAGAGTCGTTTTGGAAAGTGAAGGATAACATTGTTTATCAAATGCCGCCACCCATCTCTACAACATCTCCATGTACTATGCAGAGTATCGGCATCTTGTAGCTGTAGTAGGAGACGTAGGCATGCATACACCTTAGCGAATACACGCAGAAAGGCGTCCAACAAACGGAGAGGTAGGAGGATCGGCCTGCGGACCAAAATGTTCTGGGTTCAAATTCAGGGGATGTAGGTATATATTGGCTTAATTTGGTAAGCGCTCGTGTGCAGCGCGCCCCCCCCCCCCCAACAAAAAAAATGGAGTGTTTCATTTCCGCAGAAATAATCTACGCATCGCCAAACGCTCACTCTCCGCCCACTGGCACTAGCGGCCCGAACCAGTTGCCAAGGTTTCAGAACTAACCGTTATCTAAATCAAAAGTTATACGTGAATTTCTGAAAACATCATTAAGAAAATGGGGTTCCCTTTTTGCCCATTTTCGGTAAGTGGCACCATTCAGCTCCATGTATTCGAGAGCTCCGTCGGCAGACATTTTCCCCTTAAAATTTTCAGAAAGACACCTTTAACTTCTGAATAAGATAACGGTTAGTTATGAAACTTTGGCATCTGGTCCGGACCGCTAGCGCTGTACATTTGGCCGGAGGCTGAGTGTTCGGCGATGCGTCATTTATTTTTGCAATGAAACAAAAATCTTGTAAATTTTTAGGACACTTTGTACATTGTGTTACTTTTTGTCATGGTAACCAAACCAGGTGTGCTGGCGTACCTTGCAATGGGGTATGCAAGGAGTCGGGCGGAAGGAACTGAAAAAACTTCTGGGAGCTGGAATTTTCGTTATAAATCGTCCCATGCTTTAAAACGTTAAACTTGGTATCTCACGCATCTGGCGCGTACCTGTTAGAGTGAGCGCAGATGAAGCATCTTTCTTTTGATTTTCTATGAAACTGCACTTGAGGAGAAAGAAAGGTCTTTGCTTTCTCCGGAGTATAGGTATTTTCAAAAACCAAAAGACACTTTTCTTTTTCACTCGCGTGCAATTGCCTCTCAAGATATGCCGTCTTTTCTCAGTGGCTTCGTTCTTTAAAAAAATACAAACAGTTTTACATATATGTAACGCATCGTTTCTTTTTTTCTTTTTACAAGGTATTTTAACGAGCGAGTTTTAGAGGCTTGAGTATCTGGTTCGGCTAATGAAAAATAAAAGCCCGTATATTGTAATGCGGAGATGTATATTTAAGGAACTGCATGCAAAACTGCATATTCAGGTAATTCTCATGATATTAAACAAAATGACTATGGGTGAATCAAACACGACAAAAACATGCAATCACAAAGAAAAGGCAAAAAAAAACGGAATGTGGAGTTTGATGTTGGAATCCCGTTCCTAGTGCAACAAGAATAGATTGAAGAAAATGTGATTTCTGATATCCGAGCATACAAAAAAAAAGAACATTAAAATATGGACATGTCACAAGACCGTTTCAGTGGCATTTTAAACTCAATAAGTCGCGCCTTGTGATTGAAATGAAATGACAAATTCCTGTCACGTAACTATCACATGATTGCTTTAGGAGTTTTGAAATAAAGCCCTCTCAGGCCCTCCAAGTTTTATTTTAAAAAATGGTAGCTGCTGGAATGTTATGCGTGTCTGGTATTTCTTGAAAAAAATATTTAATCGCAGCTTCCGTATTACAGAAAGTTATGAACTATCATGAAAGAAAAATAAACATTTCTAAAGCATTTTCACAAAAATTGAAATATAAAATATCAGCCACCGCAGTTTACTTTTATATGCTGTTGAATTTAGTTCAACAGAGATTGTTCAACAGAAGTTCAACGGTATTAAGGCTCCAATACTCTAGTTCAGCTTCCCAATCTGTAAATAGCCTTGAAAGTCTGCAAAATGTTACTAGTTTGATGATACAAGAAGGCAACCACAATATACAATCTGTATTTTAAGTTTCTTTGGCGTCACTACAAAGGTTTAATATCAAGTGCCTCCTGAAAGGGCAACTGACAACCTCAAAGTACTCTTTTTTTATTGTATTTTCCTATCAAAGAAAGTGTTAGCTTTGTTTCATAGAAACAAATTACTGCTCTTCGCTCTTTGACTGGGTGACTCAAGATAATAAGTTGTGCTTCGCTAAAAACAAAAAAAGAAATAAGTGAGAAAAATATATTCAAGAAAATCAGAAACAAAAGGGTAAACTAACAAATCATTCCAAGAATAAAAAAAAAGTGTTGAGATGTATCAAGCGCTCATTTATTTCTTAAAGTATTCACGGGACTGCTTAACCTCTAAAAAGCCCCACGTTCTTACTCAGCCAAAACAAACCGCACATAAGCCTGAACACGAAAAGCATAAAAAACAAAAGCGCAAATCTGGTTTCCCGGGAAAGTTCCACTCCAACAAGACCTCTTGCCAAAACGGGATACGCTGACAACGATTAAATGCAAACAAACGAAAGAAGAAAAAACAAATTAACGCTGAAATTAAGTCTAGACCTACTTCCTGAAACAAAACTGAAAGATAATTCTCCGAATGACGACTCTTGCGTAAAACCGGTCCAAAGAGCGCGCCCGCCACACTTGAGTTCATTCCCTGTGGTTATAAGGTTACTATCAAAGCAATTCAAGAAGCTATTCGCTTTATTCTTCATTGTCTTGGAAGTTTTCCTGCTCCCTGCCGCGCGGGAAAACACGCCTCGGCAGCGAGCGTACGCATACCGCGCCAATTTGAATGACGAAGCCGCGTTACTATAAGCACCTCCACTTATAGTATCCCGTGATCTCTGAAGAGCTGGATTCTCGACGTGTACACCGAATGGGACAGGAGAGCGCCCCGTTAAAAGATTGCTATGCGAGCTTCCAGGTACGTCAAGGTTGCATCCAGGAATTCCCTTCTTCTCGCCTCCCAAGTTTGTTTTTCTGCTCGCTTTATAAGGAGAGACTGTTTGGCCAATCTTCGCTGCAGAGAGTAGTTGGCACTCAGTACGACACTACACGTCGCCGATCAGAAAACAAAGTTACACAGTCGCAGCCATGACAAGGACGGTGTTGGTCTTCGCAGTCGCGCTCCTTCTTTCGGCGGTGCTCGTCCATGGAGGGAATTACTTGTGCCGTGAGTTCTCTTAAAAATGTCTATACTTATTTGCTCTGTAACAATTACAAGAAATCCATGGTGGTTACGAGATCTCTTGTACTTGACATCCAAACTTTCACTCAACGTTTTCCCAATTGGCCGCGCTGGATGTTTGAAAATTATACCGCAAGTGCGAATTTTATGCTATCGCGGCTAATATGAGCTGCAACGGTCGGTCACTCTTTTGTGGCGTACCCACCGGTTTTTTTTTTTTAAGCTCTTATTTGTCCAAATTGTTTAAAGAAACGAGAAGCTTAGGTTGCAACCTTTGAACCGTATGACATATCGTGAGATAATATAAAGTTGTGGGGATGGCACCCGCAGAAAAGCAGGATTGGGTGTGTGGCAGCTCTTCACCTATCGGTTAATATTATCGCGAGCACAGCATTGGCTTTGATTTGGGTGCCGACTCATGCATGTTATACATGGTCAATTCGTTACAAAGTAAACAATTGATTTTATTCTTCCCGTTGTAAGAATTGACCGACCAAACACAAGTGAAAAATTTACTTGCATTACCACAATTCAGGTAGCTCTTTTCGCAAAGCTTCGTTCAAAATCTAACTGTTGAGGAGCCTCGTCTTTAGCACGCTATATTCCAGTTGAACCTTAGATATATGTACCCCTACCACATTTTCAAGTACTCCTGCCACATCTGGAAGTGAATACGAAACGTAGCATAAACATTTTAGCAGCGCCTACTTACGCTTAAAATTGAAACCGGGACGAAATTCCGGACGCTAATTAGTGTAGATTGTACAAGTCTGGCAACTTTGGAGGGTTTATGCACACTACGAGTTTCTTTCTTTGTGCCTTGGTTATCTTCAGTTTTATAGTACTCTGAATGTGGTGTAACCTCAAAAAAAATACAACAGAACATACACGCCGTTACTGTTCTTAATATTTGAAGTTTACTCTTACATCCCGTTTTCCTTTAGCATTTTTGTGCTTCTCCGACAAAGTTTTCGACGTATTAAGAAAAAAACGCTTCCAATTATTTATCTGTTAGTTTAAAGAAACTGATGAACAAAGCAACAAAGGCTGACCACAAATTCTTACTAAAACATATGTGTTCCCCTGTAGGCCTCAGCGAAGAAGACATGATCAAGGCAATGGACTGTATTCACAGAACAGTAAAACCAGAAGTAAGTGACACTCGACGTTTCATTATACAATGAGCGTATATGTTTTTTAACAATCTTTCTCTTGTGCCTTGAATCTCTCGATCACAAATCGATACCCATGTCCACGCAGGTCGCGAAATTCATGGAAAGGTTGCCGGGAAAGGGCATCGGACACATCCGAAGTCTGTGCAGACTAGGCTCCGACATTGTAAGAGGCTTTGCCCATATTGCGCTCAACTTAGTGCTTTTTTTTTCCTTTTTTTTTAGCTTTACGTTTTAGGAAATTTAGAGCGTCTATTTTTCCCGCGGAGTGCTGGGGAGAGTCAATCTCTGCAATCTAGGGAAAGAGGCTCGACAAATGACGAACCTGAAAATATGTTTAAACACAAAAAAAAGCAGTCTGCGCCGTAGCACTGAGAATGCTCCAGATTTCTTAAAGTGTTGCAGCTCCCTGTCGTGTTCAGATCGCCGTCTGGGTCACCTATATTATTTTTTTAATATTTTGTTTAAAGCTTTTAGGATGCTGTTGAGACTAACATTTCTGTACAATTTGTCTGTGATTTCATTATGAATATTCTTTTTACATTAGTTGAATTTCTCGATCTCGTACAATCATGCTGCTACGAACATGTTATTAATCTGCCTATCCGAGTTATCTCTGAGACAGAAGCCCTAATTGACCTGCGTAATACCGAGGTAACGACTACTGACGTGATCTCTGGTGCAATGACTGTTTGGTGAAGTGGTCATGTAGCGCTGGTCTAATCTTTTCCACGTCAAAGCATTAGACGAAACTGAAAAAACTATCAAGAGGCTCAATTATCGAGACATCAATTATTGCACTACTGAGCTCTACGTTACGCCTGTATCGAACATTTATGTATAACCTAAAAGGGGCCTATAAAAACGCATATTCGCTAAAACTTAGCGCAAAGAAAATGTCACGAAAACATAAATTCTCGAATAACTTTTTTCAGAAAACAATTTTACTAACAAGAAACAAGCTGATAAATTTGTTTTAAAAAGAAATTCTACTGGAAGCGTTCCATTATCACTTGGTGACTGAACTAAAGTGGAAGGTTCATTTTATTGAACAATTTTTCTTCAAAAATAACAACAACAAAAAGACAGACAATACAAAAAACCGGGTACGACCCGTTCCGTTAAGCGCATCATCATTTGCATTTTTCAAGTGATTTCGCATACACTTTGCATCCCGTTGTCATTTCTTTTTATGCTGCTGTCATGTGCAATTGCCGGTCCCTCGAAACAACAATAGCATTGGCAATTAACAACATCATCAAAAATTCACTGTCACTTAAAATTTGTTTTTGTGTCTCCTACTTTATTTTTTTTTTGCTAATCGCAAATATTTGATGCATGTCCTTCGACTTCCAAGTAATAATATTAATAATTGAATAATAAAATTAATAATAATAATAGTAATGAACTTTATTCGCATCAAAAACGTACATAATATTAGACATTAGATGTTGCAGGTGCCGTAGATTTCTTCAGTGTGCTCCTTTTGACTCTGTGCGTCATTACTTAGGCTACTCGCCATTCGTGAGCACTGAAAATAAACAAATGAATGAATGTAGCGAATTAATGATGCTGGAGGCCTGAAGAAAAAAACTCACTGACAGCTTTCTCTTTTGGTCTGGCAAATTGACACCATGAATGGCTCACGTAATAAGAAAATAAGCAAAAAGAGTCAGGGTATTGGTAACAAAAAATAATTCATAATAATAGGCACATGAGTGCCTAATATTCAATATAAATCTGAGACAATCGCTAAATGTAAGCATTAGCGGCTTAAGACGTACCTATCATGATACACCTGAGTCACACTCAGGAGGCAGAAGCCACAGTGGCGTCGCTAAGAAGGAGGGGGCAGGAGGAGGGGACTGAGAAGTTAGCAGACCCTTTACAGTTGATCTCGTGTTTCTACTGCGTGGCGTTCTATCTAGTGTTCAGTATTTTCAGTCAGATATCCAGATGAAAACTATTTATGTATATATATATATTTACGAGGTTTGTTTGCAAAGTATTAACAATACTGTGTTTCGCTTACAGGACCGGTTGGCAACAATCATTTACACGGTAAGACACATTTTCAGCACGCTCTGACGAGCGTGAACAGTGAAAGTTAATGCACATTTCTTACCTTTAATAACCTCGTATACTGAAATGTTTGCCTGATCTTAACATCTGCAATTGCAGGAAGACTACATGGTGGAATTCCTAAAGGCGGACGAGAAGTGTAAACCCAAAGAATAATTTATTGGCGAAAGCCATCCTCTTCTACATCGGTTTCCGAAAACCCTTTCCAAAGACTGTACATTCCCACAACGAAATAAAACTTTCACTTCGTCAAACCGGTTTAGATTTGTTTCACATTTTATTAACACTGTTTTACACTGTTCACGTTGTTTTACATTAAGCGTATAGAGATGATAACACCACTTTTAAACATTTTGTAAATTATGCTTCTTAAACCTGTTTGTTGTTTTAACTCATCCGCAAAAGTGCGGGTGAAAATGTAGCAATAATAAGGACAATATGTGTCTTAATCTGTTTTTCTGGAATCACACAACTCTGCAATCATACAACTCTGCCCTTCCAAAACTTATCTACATAAAAATAGTTACAATTTTAATTTATAAGGCTTTCAAATGGGTGCTCCGGGGACTTGCACTCGTGGCTACACCATTCCAGCACCCGTATTTCAGAAAATATACCCTTTATAATTATAAAGCAGGATGCTGTTTAGGGTGTTGTCCCTCATGTTCTGAATAAAAGGGTGTAAAAAGGGTTGTTGTGTTACAGTGCGGGAAAGTGACAACATACCTCTTTCAAACAGCTTTAGCGGAGGTTTTTTCAGCGACCACATCGAATAATTATTGGCCTTACCCATGTTTCCACTTTTAGTTAAATTCCTTGAACTTCGATATATTATGTCTTAAGCGAAATATTGAGGAGAACAAAGCAACGTACTTGTAACCTTCGTAATTGCGACGGCGGTCACCTGTGAATGAGTATTATCGAGAATATAATACGGCGAAGCAGTCAACAGGGTCTATAGTCAGGTCTTGTGAGGGTTTAATTGCGTTCGTATTTGTTGATTACATGCATGTTACAACTGTATGTGGTGCGTACTGCTTTTACACTTATTGCACGTAAAAAAAAAGATTATATCTCTAGTATGCTGCTAGAATTGGCAGCACCAGAGTTCTAGGGTACTAAACAGCACCCTAATGGCGTCGTAGTGACACCCCTTAAGGTGTTAGCCTTGGTACAAACGAATTTACATCTTAACCGTGTAAAAATCTTAGTGCGTACGAGATTGCAAGGCCCCTTAAATAACCGAAACCACATATTTTGTATTGCTTATTTCAAATTCTGTCAGGGCCAGGGGCACTTCAATAGCCGATTCGTTTAGATCTTCAGGAACACAGTGATGCCACTGATGATCGCGGCTTCGTTCGCAAGGTTATACCAGTATACAATGACGCGTTGTGCGCATCAGGCTATGTCCCCTGTTAGCGCGCATTCACCAGACACAAAGTTAAGGCTCGTTGGCACACACTTGGGTTTGCTTAGGACCGAGTTTTTGTGATCTCTTACAACCAGAGAACGCATTGGCACGCATTGCGCCATCTGTGTTTCACAAGATCGCGAAGGTTTTGCGCTATTTGCGAGTTCAAATATACGTACTCCCTACATGAGAAATTGTCGCTTATAACATCGTCGCATGTTTTTCACCTAAAATAAATTATGCGCGAAAAAATAGAAAGATATATATGAAAATGCCAAATGTTCCGTGGCTATATACTCGACAGATGGCGCCAGTGTCTATTTTCGTCGCAAGCAGTCATATGTGTGTGAACCAGCCTTCAGCACTCAGTCTCGCTGCAGTAATACATTGTATAACACTTTTTACCCCAACGTTTATTTTTCAATCAAAATAAATTCTCATACCTGGGTCTGAAACTGCTGAAAACAACAGTTCCAGAGACGCCGTCGTATGTAGGAGCCTCAAAAATCGTTCTATGGTTTCTCGTTGCTGAATGTTTATTGCCATGTACATTCTTATAGAGCACTTTTTTCTGTAGCGCCCCTAGTCCTGAAAGTGAAACAGCAGGCTAAGTTATTTAATATTTTATTAATTATTAAATAACTTGACCTGATGTGTTATTGTGTACGCTCTGCTGTGCAGTAAGTGGCATCATTGCAATTCGGAAAACCCTGCGGTGTGCCTTTAAAAATCATAAATGTTGAACTTGTTTTGTTTGTTTTCGTGGCCTTTATTTTAGTTTTGAACAGATACCTAAAGTTTAAAAGGGAATAAAAACACTCTAACGTATAAAAATATTCCACCCTTTGCACAGGATTGCGCTTCTTCCCCGTGCCTCCTCAAAATTCAAACTATCATCATGCAATCTTAGCGATCTAAAAGAAAACCACATAATTATATGAACCAATTATATGAACTGCGTAACATTCGGTGAAAATCAGGCACACCATACGATTAGAATGATGTTGACTTTCGCTGCGCAATTTCAAAAATAAAAACTGCTTTGTTCCTTTTTTTCTAGAAATATTTTCCGATTTCAAAACCACTCGTCCGCGGACCTGAACGGCAAAACTTTATAACCCAAAACACTTCGGCCGAATATAGCTCACAAATTGAACATGAGCATTATACGTCGTTGTTCGGCCATGTGCTCGGGAGATATTCGGGTTCGCGATCGTGACCAAATCAAAGCACTAACAAAAAAAAATAGCAGAACTTGAGCAATGTCCGGAGCAGAGCATGCGCACTGTGCATCGCCCACCCTGGCACGTGTCTGTGATGAACATTGGCGGCACGGAGCGATAGAACACGTACAAGCTATATTCCGGCCACGAGAGGAGGGAAACGCTGGTTAATTTTCTGCGGTGTTTTCTGTAAAATAACCGCACGGAGCGAGAAACTACCCGCCGTTTTAAAACAGTGGACATGACAGGTGAAATCTAAAGATGAGAAAAGCTCGGGAGGTTTTTTTATGAAACTCCTCATCCCAAAAATTTGTCCATCCATCCGTCCAATGTACGAATTTTCCCTTTAGCTTAGCGGGTAAATGACGTCACGTGACATCGTTCATCGCGTGACACCGCAACGACACCGTGACGTCACGGCACGTGACCACGTCACGTGACGTCATGTTACATGACGTGAGATCACGTGAATTTCTCTGTTTAATCTAGCAAAAGATTTAACGTGGCACAATCTTACGTCACGTCAGGTCAGGTCACGTTACACCATGACGTCACGTGACCTAACGTCGCGTTGTCAAGTTCTGGTGTCACGGGACACTACATGAAGTCACGGTGCGTGCGGCCTTTCCATGCGTCGTGGGACTTCGGAGATGAAGGTCGCTGGTAAGTGTTAGCCGGTGTGAAAACTACATTTCAATCCTTGAAGAGACGAAAGTTGTACAAAACGAAGTAATCGTGTTGTGTGCACGTTTACACAGCGTGAAGATAGTAAGCCCCGCTAGGTCGTCTGATATCTTCGCTCTACATGAAAAAGCTAGACAGTTCTGTACCAGGTGCCAGCCTGGGATCTTCCCTTCAACGTGCAAAATGTAGTAGTGATACACTAACGCAAGCCGGTATGATGTTCGTCCATATCGAAACGGCAAGAGGGGGAGTTGAACTTTGGAACCCTGGGTACTGCAGCGTGAGCTTTAGTTTTACGTGCTCCGAGCTGTGGTATGTTAATTTGAACCATGGAGTGCAAACTGCTGCTTGAGCAAGAAACCGGAAACAAAAAAAGTACTTTTTTTTATGGATTGCGGCGAATAATGAAGTTAATGCAAGGATGCGGTCGAGCTGGTTTCCTTTTGGTTGTGTTTCCCCACTCTCCAGGGTTTTAAAAAAATGTTGCTATGATGTCATTTTATTTTTAGATGTATTGCGACGCACACTGAAGAAAGAGTTTCCGTTCAGTCCAAATGGCATTAGGTATATTTAACCGTAGAAAATTATGATGGAGAGCCGAATGATTTTGTTATGCTCCTGCACGTCATGCCGATAACGACGCAAGACCGATTCGCGAATATCTTGTGAAATATGTGCGAGAGGTTGTGGAGCTGTGGAAGACTCTGCCTTGAGTTTCCTTCTCGGCCCCCGGCGCCTCAAGGAGTACAAAACCCTAAAAAGTTTATTAAACAAGAGGGATGCTGGAACACACCGACCTGCGAATCGGCGAAGACCTACGTCAAAAGGACACCTGCTTCTAATTTTCTCGAACCTGACCACACATCACATGCATGGGACCAGCAGCCCATGGACACGAGTCAACAGAACTTGCATTCGAAATGAGACATGAGAAACGACTTCCCGGCGCCCACAATTGGGCGCTCACGACCCTGTCCTTGTCGAACGAAAAAGAAAATTTCGGTCCAACATCAACTTACACAGGTGTTCCTCGAGAAGCTGGCACAGCTGCCATTGAGGAATGACTGTTCATGACGATGAATTTGCAATTCAGAGCGGCGGTATATCGACAAGCGATGGCTCGCCGCGAGGACTAACCATTCCAATCGAAGACGTCGAGAAGCCAGCATCGAGATGACCTGGCCGTTGTTCGTCCTGCTCTTTGCCACCGCCACCATTTGGGGAGTGGAGGCGGCGGGATTGGATATCTGCGGTAGGTGTCAACCGCGGCCCATCGGAGGGTTTTAGCAGATGGTATTTTTTGTAGAACGATGCTGGTGTCGAAAGCTCCCGCCAATAATTCCAAGCGCGCTTTGGAGCGCGCGCCTGGACTGTTTTAGAGCAAGCGAAAACGGTTTTGGTAAAACTGTCTTACGAATTTCTGACTTGAAGGTCGATTTCCGACTTCTTTTTGGCTAAATTTAAAATTAATTATTTGCCACTCTTGTAAAACCTCGAGAAAACCAAGCAGTTCACAAGGGACACAAAAACAACCTTCGGGAGAACAACAGAGAGTTGTTGCATTTGGCTTGCTCACCTACGGCTATTAGGAAAGGGCAGAGAGGGTAGTCGACATGCAAAAGAAAACTCTATATCGGCCTTTAAGCAAAGTTACACTTCAAGCAAAAAAGAAATGAAACGTATGGGGTTAGTCTGCTTTAGAGATATGGCAACGCTAGTGCACGCTGTAGATAAAAACAATGATTCGACACTGCAGTCGAAATATTTGTTTTTGATACTTTAACGCTCACGTGGTGCACTTAGATATAATCTCGGTTTAAACGTTCAGACATGGTTTACTACCCCCAGCTCGGTGCATCTCGCTTGTGAA